>ML423148.1:0-96353 GCA_005239525.1 Nicotiana knightiana | reverse complement strand
ATATATATATATATATATATATGTAGTAGAATAGGACAGGGTAACGTTTGTTGTCAAGTCTAGCCTCGTCACTACTTCGGTCGAGTTAGGCTCGGCACTTACTCAGTACATGGAGTGGTTGTACTGATGCTAAACTACGAATTTTATTGTTGTGCAGATCCCGCATTCGGACCCACTGGACAGCGTTGATGGAGTCTCCTCCAGTCCACCTTAGGGGTTTCAAGGTATACCCGCTGGAGTTCATGGGCCTTGGCGTCTCTCCTATCCCTAGCTTTTCATTTATGTCTTGTTTTTTCTCTAGTTTTCAGAGACAGTCATGTATTTTCCCTTTCAGACTTTGTATTTAGAACTCCTATAGACAGTTCGTGAGTTTGTGACTCCAGGTTTTGGGAAATTATTGCGACGTTGTATTATGTTGTCTGTACTTAGTTTTGAAACTTTATTTATTTCCGTTGTTAGGTTGTGAACTATTTTCTTTTGTTTATTATGTTAATTAGGTTTTATCATGTTAGTTTAAATGTACACATTGGCTTGTCTAGCGGGTTCAACGTTAGACGCCATCACGGCCTGATGGTGGGATTTCGGGGCGTGACAAGTTGGTATCAGAGCGCTAGGTTGCTTAGGTCTCACAACTCACAGACAACTTGGTAGAGTATGAGGGATTGGCATGGAGACATCTGTATTTATATCCCAGAGGTTGCAAAGTTAGGATGACTCCACATTTCTTTACATCTCGGTCGTGCGATAAGAATTTTGAGTACTGATTGAGGTTTTATTCTATTCTCTCGCAGATGGCGAGGACGCGTGCTTCCCTTGGTTCCGCTCAGCAGCTCGACACTCTTGCTACAGCTCCTACGAGGGGTCAAGGTCGAGGACGAGGCTGTGCTAGAGGCCGAGGCCGGGGCCGGCTCAGCCTAGAGCAGCAGCCCCATTGGAGGACCCTCAAGTCGAGTCTGACAAGGAGGTCCCAGTTCCGGCAGTCCCAGTTGGACCAGCTCAGGTCCTAGAGGAGTTCATAGCTACCCCAGTGCTTCAGGACGCCCTTGTCCGTCTAGTCGAACTCATGGAGAGTGTAGCATAGGCGGGTCTTCTTCCTACTACACGAACCGTCTCTCAGGCTGGGGGAGGTACCCAGACTCCTGCCACTCGCACGCCAGAGCATCTAGCTCCACAGTTTCAGACTCCGGCACCTCAGCCACCCGGAGTAGCTTAGCCGGGTATTGCAGCACCGGTAGCAGAGGGAGCAGCTATGTCAGCGGATGATTTGTGGAGACTGGACAGGTTCACTAAGTTGTTCACTACTACTTTTACTGGCTCACCATCAGAGGATCCCTGGGATTATTTGGACAGCTTCCATGAAATTCTTCGGAACATGGACATAGTCCAACGGAGTTAACTTCGCTACTTTTCGGTTATCTGGCGCAACCAAGAGTTGGTGGAGAGACTATTGCTTAGCCAAACCAGCTGGGTCTGCACCTTTGACTTGGACTCAGTTCTCGGAGGTATTTTTGGGGAAGTTCCTTCCCATTACTCAGAGAGAGGACCTTCGGAGACAGTTTAAGCGTCTCCAACAGGGATCTATAACAGTCACTCAGTACGAGACCAGGTTCATCACTCTAGCCTGACATGCTCTTATGATACTTCCCACTGATCGGGAGAGGGTTCAAAGATTTATTGAGGGATTGGCCCAACCTATCAGACTTCAGATGGCTAGAGAGTCAGGTACTGATATATCGTTCCAGGATGTGGCCAATGTGGCCAGAAGGAGTGAGATGATTATGTCACATGGTGGTGGTCAAGGAGCTGACAAGAGGCCCCGTCACTTCGGTCGTTTCAGTGGAGCTTCATCTGAGGGCAGGGAGTCTTCAGGCAGAGGTCATCCTCCCAGACCCTATCAGTCGGCACTTCAGGTAGCTCACAGTGCACCACCAGCATCTATCAGTACATCGCCGCTTCAGAGTTTACAGGGTGGTTATCAGGGTCGCCAGCGACAGTTCCAGAGTCCCCAGCCATATCAGCAGAGGCCGTGTTATTCTTGTGGTGTTCCGGGGCACATTGCCGGGTATTGTACCCGAGCTTCTAGTGGTCCTCAGTATCAGGGTTCCCGTGCCATGGTTCCTACGTCAGGCGCACCCCCACCCCCTCAGCCAGCTAGGGGTGGTAGTCGGGGTGCCAGAGGTAGAGGTCAGACTCATACAGGTGGAGGACATGCCACGAGAGGTAGAGGTCAGGCCGCAGTAGGTCGACCCAGAGATGATCTGATTGGAGGGGCTCAATCCCAGTATTATGCTTTTCCTGCCAGGCCTAATGCTGACGCTTCGGATGCAGTTATTACAGGTATGCCCCGTGATTCCTTGAGTACCGTTGTGCACGTTTTTACACCGGTGGGTGATTCTATAGTTGTAGATCAAGTCTATTGTGCTTGCTTAATAGTCATGGGTGGTCTGGAGACTTAGGTTGATCTTTTGCTTCTGGATATGGTCGACTTCAATGTTATATTGGGGATGGATTGATTATCCCCCTATTATGCCATTCTGGATTGTCATGCCAAGACAGTGACCTTGGCTTTGCCAGGGGTGCCTCGTTTAGTTTGGAAGGGAACTCCTAGTCATTCTTCTGGTAGAGTTATTTATTATGTGAAGGCTCAGCGCATGGTCGGGAAGGGTTGTTTGGCCTATCTGGCCTATGTTCGTGATTCTAGTGCCGAGGTTCCTTCACTAGAGTCGGTGCCCGTGGTTCGTGAGTTTCCAGAGATTTTCCCTGCTGACCTGCAGGATATGCCACCCGACAGGGGTATTGATTTTTGTATTGAGTTAGCTCAGGGCACCCAGCCTATTTCTACTCCGCCGTATCATATGGCCCCGTCAGAGTTGAAGGAGTTGAAAGATCAATTGCAGGAATTATTGGATAAAGGCTTCATTAGGTCTAGTGTCTCTTCTTAGGGTGCTCCAGTATTGTTTGTCAAGAAGAAAGATGGCTTGATGAGGATGTGTATTGACTAACGGCAGTTGAATAAGGTTACTATTAAGAACAGATATCCTTTGTCGAGGATTGATGATTTATTCGACCAGCTTCAGGGTGCTTCAGTGTTTTCCAAGATTAACTTGAGATCTGGTTACCATCAGCTGAGTATTAGGGCGTCCGTTGTCCCTAAGACAGCTTTTCGCACTCGTTATGGGCATTATGAGTTCTTGGTGATGTCATTTGGGCTGGCGAATGCCCCCGTTGCTTTTATGGAGTTGATACACCGAGTGTTCCAGCCTTATTTGGACTCATTCGTGATTGTTTTCATTGATGATATTTTTTATATACTCTCGCAGCCGAGAGGAGCATGAGCAGCACCTTAGAGTCGTCCTCCAGACTCTGAGGGATAGTCAGTTGTATGCCAAATTTTCCAAGTGTGAGTTCTGGTTGAGTTCAGTTGCCTTTCTAGGCCATGTGGTATCGTCAGAGGGTATTCAGGTGGATCCCAAGAAGATTTCAGCAGTCAGAGATTGGCCTAGACCCACCTCAGCTACAGAGATCCAGAGTTTCTTGGGCTTAGCAGGTTATTATCGCCGGTTTGTGGAGGGGTTTTCATCGGTTGCAGCCCCGATGACCAGATTGACTCAGAAGAGTGCCCAGTTCAGGTGGTCTGATGAGTACGAGGCGAGCTTTTAGAAGCTCAAGACAGCCTTGACCACGGAACCGGTGTTGGTTTTGCCCACAGGTTCAGGATCGTATACCGTGTATTATGATGCTTCGCGGGTTGGGCTTGGTGCAGTGTTGATGCAGGATGTTATAGCCTATACTTCTCGTCAGTTGAAGGTCCATGAGAAGATCTATCCAGTTCATGACTTGGAGTTAGCAGCTATTGTGCATGCATTGAAGATTTGGAGGCATTACTTGTATGGTGTGCTATGTGAGGTGTTCACGGATCATAAGAGCATACAGTATTTGTTTAAACAAAAGGAGTTGAACATGAGGCAGAGGAGATGGTTAGAGTTACTGAAGGATTATGATATTACCATTCTTTATCATCCGGGGAAGGCCAATGTGGTGGCCGATGCTTTGAGCCGGAAGTCAACTAGTATGGGTAGTCTTTCCTATTTATCAGTCGGAGAGCGACCTCTTGCTTTGGATGTTTAGGCGTTAGCCAACCAATTTGTGGGTTGGAGATTTCTAAGACTGGCAGTGTTTTGGCCCATACCGTTGACCGTTCTTCATTGTATGACCATATTCGGGTCAGGCAGTATGATGATCACTATTTATGTGTTCTTAGAGATAGATTCAGGCACGGAGATGCCAAGCGGGTTACGGTTGATGCTGAGGGAGTATTGAGGATGCAGGGTCATATTTGTGTACCTGATGTCGATGGCATTCGTGAGTTGATACTACAAGAGGTCCATAGTTCCAGGTATTCTATTCATCCGGACGCTGCAAAGATGTACCAGGACTTGCGGCAGCATTATTGGTGGCGTATAATGAAGAAGGATATTGTAGCTTATGTAGCTCGGTGCTTGAATTGTCAGCAGGTTAAGTACGAGCACCAGAGGCCCGGTGGTTTGATGCAGCAGATTCAGCTTCCCGAGTGGAAGTGGGAGCGTATCACCATGGACTTTGTAGTTGGACTCCCACGGACTCATAGGATGTTTGATGCAGTATGGGTCGTTGTGGATAGGCTGACCAAGTCAGCGCACTGCATTCCAGTATCAGTTTCGTATTCAGTAGGGAATTTGGCAAGGATCTATATGAGAGAGATTCATAGACTGCATGGTGTGCCCATATCCATTATATCAGACCGAGGTACTCAATTTACCTCCCATTTCTGGAGAGTATTTTAGCAGGAGTTGGGCACCCAGGTTGATTTGAGCACCACATTTCATCCTTAGACGGACGGGCAGTCCGAGCGCACTATTCAGATTTTGGAGGATATGTTGCGAGCTTGTGTTATTGACTTTTGTGGTTCATGGGACCAGTTCTGCCTTTAGCTGAGTTTGCCAACAACAACAGCTATCAGTCGAGTGGTCAATATCATTGAGGAAAGGCTAGATTGTTGGGTACTGAGATAGTCCAGGATGCTTTGGACAAGGTCAAGATCATTCAGGATAGGCTTCATATAGCTCAGTCCAGGCAGAAGAGTTATGCGGATCGCAGAGTTCGAGAATTGGCATTTATGATAGGCGACCAAGTATTTCTTCGGGTGTCGCCCATGAAGAGCGTGATGATATTCGGAAAGAAGGGCAAGTTGAGCCCTAGGTACATTAGTCTATTTGAGATTCTGGACAAGGTAGGAGAGGTGGCCTACAGACTTTCCTTTCCACCTAGTTTGTGCCGTGCATCTAGTATTTCACGTGTCTATGCTCCGGAAGTATATTGCAGACCCTTCTCATGTACTTGACTTCAGTGGTGTCCAGTTGGACAAAGATCTGTCTTATGAGGAGGAGCCGGTAGCCATATTAGATTGGCAGGTGCGACCGTTGAGATCGAAGAGTTATCCTTCGGTTCATGTTCAGTGGAGAGGTCAGCCTGTTGAGGCAGCTACTTGGGAGTCCGAGCCCGATATGCGGAACTGTTATCCCCGCTTTTTCCCCGATTTAGTACTTTTCTATGTTCGTTCGAGGACAAATCGTTGTTTTAGAGGTGGAGATTGTGTAATTTAGTAGAAACTGTGTTTCGAGGCCTCAAAAGCCTCTGTTAATGTCACATCGATGTGCGTGCATAGCCCGAGCGCGTAGCCAAGAAGCTTTTATGTGGAAATGGGTTAAACTGTTGAATTTATGATAATTAAAGGAATAAAGTTGACTTTGGTCAACATTTTAGGTAAACGGACTCGGACCCGTGATTTAACGGTCCCGGAGGGTCCGTAGGAAAATATGAGACCTGGGTGTATGCCCGGAATCGAATTCCGAGGACCAAAGCCCGAGAAATAAATTTTTAAAGGAAATTATTTTCTGAAAATAAGGACTTTTGAAAATAAACTTTGATGTGAAATATGTGTTACGGGGCCCGTATTATGGTTTCGGAGCCCGGAACAGGTTTAATATATGTTATGTGAGTTATTTGTGAAATTTGGTGTAAAACGGACCTGAAATGACGTGCTTCAGATCGAAATTGAAATTTGAGCTTTATGAAGTTTTATGAAAATTCTATGAGTTTTGAGGTTTAATTCCTTGTTTTGATGGTATCTTGGTTATTTAAATGCTGGAATAATTTTGTAGGATGATTTTGAGGGCGTGTGTATATTTGGTTTTGAGCCCCGAGGGCTCGGGTGAGTTCTGGGTAGGTGTCGAGGTGCAAAAGAGTTGGGAAATCAGGTGTTTTGTGTTAGTTCTGGTGTCCAGTCGTTTCCTCTCCGCGATTGCGGTGTGTTGCACGCGATCGCGATATGTAGCCTGGGGAGGGGGTCAATTTTTCTGCGCGATCGCAAAGAGCTGAGTGCGAACGCGGAGCCTCAAGGTTTAACTCTACGCGATCGCAATCCCTTGTTCGTGATCGCGTAAGTCTGTTGTGGGGTTAGGGGCTGGGCAGCAATTAGTTCTACGCGAACGCGATCTCTCGTTTGCGATCGTGTGGGTCCACGTTCTATTTCTCTGCGATCGCAGTCCCTTGTTCGCGATCGCGTAATCGTAACACCCAGAACTCTCCGCGATCGCAACTCCTTTTCTGCGATCGCGTAGAGTAAAAATTTCCCAGTGTATTTAAAGTCTTAAAAACAGAATGTATTTCGGGATTTTATTATTTCACACGTTCTCTTCTTTCTCAAACCCCCATTGACGACCTCCAAGCTAGTTCTCCTCCATAACCACTTGGGTAAGTGATTTCGACTCAAATTTCTTCCATTTTTCCTTCATCAACACTAGAATCTAGGCCTAGAATCATGAAAGCAAGTAGAAATTAGGGGATTTGGGTAGAGTTAGGGATTATGGGATTTTGGGTAATTCAACCTCAATTTAGGGTTGGATTTCAAAACAAAACATATATTTGAACTCGTGGGGGTATGTGTGATCGGGTTTTGGTCCGAGCCTTGTGTTTGGACCGAGCGGGCCCGGGGCCGGATTTTGGTATTTTTGGAAGAATACTAAGAAATGGATAATTAAGCTATGGGATCGATTTATTGAGTCATTATTGATATACTTAAGTTAATTATGTCTAGATATTGTTGTTCCAGAGTTGAATTCAAAAGGAAAGGCGGTGTTAGAGGCTTGATTGCTATTTTTGGACCCGAGGTAAGTGTCTTGCCTAACTTTGGTGAGGGAATAGGTATCGCATGCTATGTGCTAAGTTTTTATCATGTCCAATACATAGGTGAGGTGACGAGTACCTATGCATTGTGTGTCAAGCATGCCCGTGTAGCCTTGTGATGAAATGGCCTTATTGGGGACCCAACTGTAAAGGATATACGTGAAAAGGTTGGTTATAACTGAGACCCTTGCCAGGCAATTTGTTGTGATAATGACTGAAATTTTCCCCTTGCCGGGTGATCATGATTTGTGATTCCACTATGCTGCATTCCTTGCCATTTTGATAATTGACATTGCATTGGTGAGGAAGACTGTAAAGCACGAAGAGTGATGTCGTGCCATGATTTACATTGATTACATATTACATTGCATAGTGAGGAAGAGAGTAAAAGCACGAAGGGTGATGTCGTGCCATGATTTACATTTATTACATCATACATTGCATAGTGAGGAAGAGAGTAAAAGCACTAAGGGTGATGTCGTGCCATGATTTACATTGATTACATCGTACATTTCATGGTAAGGAATAGAGTAAAAGCACGAAGGGTGATGTCGTGCCATGATTTATATTTAAAAGCACGAAGGTTGATGCCGTGCCATGATTTTTATTTAAAAGCACGAAGGTTGATGCCGTGCCATGATTACATTGTCATACATGATACATTTGATAGTGAGGAAGAGAGTAAAATCACGAAGGGTGATGCCGTGCGATGAATCATGTTATTTTACATCGTACATTGCATTGTGAGGAAGAGAGTAAAAACACGAAGGGTGATGTCTTGCCTGTTACCGCATTGCCTGCTCCCGTATTCCCCTACGTAATTGTTTATCTCTTGCTTTGTCGTTCCACGATATATATATATATATATATATATATATATATATATATATGTTGTAGAATAGGACAGGGTAACGTTTGTTGTCAAGTCCAGCCTCGTCACTACTTCGGCTGAGGTTAGGCTCGCACTTACTCGGTACATGGGGTCGGTTGTACTGATGCTACACTGCACATCTTATTGTTGTGCAGATCCTGCATTCGGACCCAGTGGACAGCGTTGAGGGAGTCTCCTCCAGTCCACCTTAGGGGCTTCAAGGTATACCCCCTGGCGTTCGTGGGCCTTGGCGTCTCTCCTATCCCTAGATTTTTATTTATGTCTTGTTTTTCCTCTAGTTTTAAGAGACAGTCATGTATTTTCCTTTCAGACATTGTATTTAGCACTCCTATAGACAGTTCGTGAGTTTGTGACTCCAGGTTTTGGGAAATTATTACGACGTTGTATTATGTTGTCTGTACTTAGTTTTGAAGCTTTATTTATTTCCGATGTTAGGTTGTGAACTGTTTTCTTTTGCTTATTTTGTTAATTCGGTGTTATCATGTTAGTTTAACTGTACACGTTGGCTTGTCTAGCGGGTTCAACGTTAGACGTCACGGCCCGATGGTGGGATTTTGGGGCGTGACAAACTAGGCTCTTCCTGAATCAACCACAGACTACTCGTTGGTCCATTCTCATATTTATATTATGCGTAACCTCTTTTGGGTTATGTCCTTTGTCTTAACTTACCTCTCGTACGGGATCCTTATGTATCAAATGTTCATTTCCACTTATCTATCATTATCATCGAGTAAAAAACCCTTATTGATTCTCTCCAGCGTCATGCTTGCATAATGTTCTGGAGTTATATTATATCTGTAGGAAATGAACATGCAATCTCATTCCTTTCGCCTTTTTACCGCATTCCTCCTTTTTAATACATAGTTACCACAACATATTTATCATCTTTTCACATCTTCACTGACATCACTCGCCTTGCAGTAACCCTTATGTACCAAGGATAACAAAATTCCTTACGCGTGAGGGTGACACTTAGTGTTACTGGCCCATACAGTGCCTTAAGCTTAACTTTAACTTTAGGGAAACGTCTTCATGAATGACCATTCTCAGAATCTCTCATTAATCTTCTTCCATTTTCCATTCTCTTATTGCCGGAGCGTAATCTAAAATTCTCATGATGCCGACCATTATCAAATCGCTCAGTCCATAATTCATGTTTAGTTTATCTTGTTCACCAGCCCATACTGATTTCTATTACACTGGGGTCTAACTTTTCCCTTTGGCAATCACATTAGAGTCACGAACTTATTTCTTGAAATGAGGATGTGACTTTATGACATATGCTATTTTGTTGACTCAAGGCATGTTACCTCTAGTCTTTTCCTTCCCTTGACTATAGATTCAGTAATACTGTCATTTTTTCAACCGTTTTCATCCACGTATCACATCTTACTCATAATGCTTTATTAATTCTCTTCTTTTTTCCATGCTAACATTTATGTCTATCACTTTATTCTGAAAACTCCAAAAAAAACGTTCTTTAACTTTTAGCTCCCCCTGCTTCATCTCACTGGTTTTTTGGGACGCCTAACATTCTCTCTCTCTTTTGTTTTTTTACTAGGGGTAGGATTAATAATATGATGAATATTTATCCCTTCTAGGATTCCACTGCATATCTTCTGAAATTTCTCAACATTCCAGTATTCATATCTGACTGTTCTATTATAAAGTACACCATCTGGATGTCTCGCAATGAGATCTATTACCACCTTTGCACTATCCTTTGGAAATGTTAGCTAATGATAATAATCATCCACCATTTTTGGGTTACTTTAACCCTAACTGGATCCTGATATCCCGTCCTTCTCTTAACTGTATCTGTTGGCTCCCATGGAGCATAATTGAGGCTGGTGTGGCAAATTGTACATACCTCTATTACAATTGTAGGTAATTCAAAATACTTGTATTTCTCTTCTTGAATCGTAACTATTGACAATCTTCATTAATTGGGCGCCTCATACCCTTCTTCATCTTATTTCTTTTACTTGTTGAAACTTGTATCTATCTTCTGAATCTCTCATTGCCTTTTACCATAAGGGTGGATATATTTTATTTGCCTTAGGGCTCCTTATCAAGAGGCTTACCCTTCTTAGTACACACATGATCTACTGAATACCTTATATTTACTCATCATAAGCATCGTGCAAAATTGAGTTCCTCTGAATCAACTCATTCACAGCCACATGCAACCTCTTACCAATCGTCTTTCTAGATGTAGGCATCGCCGTATTATGAATAAGATAGAATTGAGGAAATTGAGTTCTTACGAGTGAGATCTACCACACGGTCTAGAGTAAGAAGAAAGAGTGATAGTCCTAAATGCCCTATAGCCTCCTGCTTATAAGTGTGGTGCACAACACACCCATAAACAAGACTCTACAAGACACGGCGTATAGACATCCCTATGACAGAACTACTCTGATACCACTTCAGTCACGACCCAACCTATGGAACGCGACGGGCACCTGGTACCTTACTCAACCGAGTACCCACGTAACATATCTTTCTTATCGTACTATCATGGGTAAATGGGCTAAAATGTTCATCATGAGATAACCGAAATAAAACATAATGGAATGCTAGACATAGGACGACCTAACATGATATAGAAACTTACACATGTGACCTGCGCGCCTATAAGGCTGACATGATCATTTGTAAACTCAAAACATAGGCCAACAAGGCCATACAAGTATCTACATACCTGAAATTTGTCTAAAAGCCTTTAAGAGTACATAAATAACATAAAGGTCAGGACAGGGCCCCGCCATACGAGTCAATACATGTCCCAATCGTACTGACCAAATAGGCAACTCTTGGGCAAGTGGAGTGCAGCAACACCGTCCGCTGAGCTGATAGCCTACTAGAAGGACTGTCAATGTGTCTATCGGGACCTGCGGGCATGAAACGTAGCGTCCCCAAGAAAAAGGGACGTTAGTACAAATAAAGTACTGAGTATGTAAGGCAGAAAAGCATAACTAAGAACAGTAATGTAAAGAGAGATGTACGAGATACAACCTGTATCATCTGAGTGCCTCGGAGAGATAGTGAAATTAAATGTGTGACACATATATATGCATAATATATTAAGAACATCCTCCTCTGTGGGTATCGCCATCATCATATCGTACCCGGCCTCAAAGAGGACTCGGTAAGAACATACCCGGCCATCATAAGGCTCGGTAGAATCGTACCCGGCCACGTGGAGCTTGGTAAACCCAAGTGATCAGTGGTTGCACAATAGGTTTCATACCCGGCCGAATAGAGCACGGCTCTGTAGAGTAAAATAGATACTATATGTAATGCCTGATGGACTCATGGAATCACGCTCTAAACCTTTCGGAGTGACTAAGGTAGTTGCACCTTCAATTAACATTATGGACATCATACCATCAATATGAACTTCACTAGAACTCAAGTATCATACATACTTTCATAGAATAACTTTGTAAGGAAAGAAAAACATGGACAACCTTAGTTTCTAGGAGTAGATTCATTAGGAAATAGCGTATCGTTTACGTTCATTTCACTTTACATCATGCCAAAAGAATGAAGGAAGTGCCTTAACATACCTTATCATAATCTTTATTATCACCAAGTTGAACTCGCCTCTTCACACCTTAATCTACAACAAGGATAATAATACTATTATTAAGTTACGAAAGGTACAACTATCGCACAACGAACGACAAGCTTATCTTGTATAAAAACGGGCAGCATCTGCCCTATTATCCTTACTTCCTCCAAATTCCAGATAACACCAAAAACACAAGAACAAAAAAACAACAACATATATACATTATTTTCCATCCTTATATACACCACAAAATACTACAAAATAGCCCAACACACCGCAATCTCTTAATACACAAAATGACCACCGTAGTAGTGTCAAACGACCCAGAAATGTTACGACGAACGGCCAGACCACCACCCTACATATATATGGTGTTTATACACACCCTTAATCATCCAAAAATCCATAAAATAGTAGTGAAATACGCAGCCCAACAGTAACACAAAAGAGTCCACAAAATAGTCCGCTACAAGTCAAATAACTCGAACTCACAGCTTCCGATCACTGTCCCGTGAGTTCTAACTATTAGGGAACACATTTATCAACCTTCATTGATATTTAAACAATTAAATACAGATATTACAAGTTCCTTAACTGTGAAGTACCTTCCAAAACTCTAACTACAAAGAAAAAAGAGAGGCGGTATAATGACATTTACGTCGTAGGGATCGTTTCGATGTTATCGCTTCTCGATTTCATGCCCGGGATGATAATCTTCTTTGAAATAGTAGAAGAGAGATTAAAGATATGTTTATGGTTGTTCTCTGGTCGTGGTATGCTGAAAAGGAAGAAAAATCAGACCTAAGACTTATATATATCAACTTTGGAAAAGTCAAAGAGATGCTACCTTGGCACTCTAGCATTGCTCGTCTTCCTACACCTATATCTTTTTATACGGATGTCGTATGAACGAACGGTTAATAGAATTGGAAACTACATTCCAAGACCTTCAATTTGGTATATAATATGTCCCAATAAAACCTCATATAACACACGAAATGTATTGCTCAAAAAGCTTTAGTGAACCACCTACTTGTCACTTATGATGTCTGCGCAGTCTAGCAAAACTGCAAATATCTCTCTACTCCTATGTCGTATCGATGAATGGTTTAATGAATTTGAAAGTAGACACATAGATCAATTTTGGTTTGTATATAATCCGATAATTCCAAGAATATTGTGATAATATTTCAGTCACATTTGACCTAATTTTCAGCAACATTATGAATATAATTTGTTAAGACCTTTGCCAACTTTTGTTCCACAACTTGCTTGACTTCAAATGTAGCACACGACCATCATACGACAAAAATAACTCATAGAATAACCTCCTTATCATGTAATGAACCATAGTCTCACCCTAAAGTACATGTTATAACATTCCAAACTCGTCTACTTTCGACGAAACTTATTTTCTTCAACTGGTTTAGCTTCCAAGCTTTCTAACCCTCTTGGTACTCATTATTCATGATCCTAAATATTTGTAACCTCCAAGGTAACATGACTAACTTGCTTTATGTGCATCCAAATATAATCTTATTTCTGAGCTTGCATGAATTGACTTACGACGTACACTCACATACGAAAACATGAGGTGTAACAATAATGCACCGCAGAACTTCCCTTTGCAAAAGTCCAAGGTGGATATGCGATCAATATGCGGCCCGAAAAGCGATTATGGGATCACATAAATAGGCCGCATAGCTGGCCTCAAAATTGGCAAATTTTCTGCTTCACTTTGCTGCCATTATGCGGTCTGCAGAGTGATTATGCGGCTGCATAATGGGCCGCAGAAAAACATTCTTCTACGAAGCATTTTTCTCCAAGTCCATAGTGTACTTTTCGATCAAAAAAGTCCATTCGCCGCAAAGAATTTCTACTATAATAACGCATGAATCTAACTTGGCACCACGAAATCCCAAGTTTATGGTTAAAAATTTTACTGGCCCTTAAATCCTCCCCCACTCAAGATCATTCGTCCTCGAATGAGGATCGGGGTTCACTTAATAGCACCTTATACAACTTCAGTTTTTATACCATATACCATCAGCCGCAAAATATGACTAACTTCCTAATTTTCTGAAAATTTCGCCAGAGTTTCCTTTGTAACTAGGCCTATCCACCTGTCAGAGAGCCCCAGAAACACATCTTAACAACAACATATATATGATCAAATAATGCAACAGAACACAAATAACACCAACCGAGGCCTCATAAGGAACATGTAACTAGAAAAGAGTGTCTTTACATTAGCTGAACCAGTAATACAAAATCTATGGGAACAGCTTTATAAGGATACTACATGGCTATCCAAACAAATGCGAGTACATCTTTTTCATTTCATTCTCGGCTTCCCAAGTAGCTTCTTCGGCTTGCTGGTTTCGCCATAATACCATCACGGATGCAATTTCCTAGTTCCTCAACTTTCGGACCTATCTATCAAGAATAGAAACCGGAATCTCTTCATATGACAATTCTTCATTAACCTCGATGGTCTCAACCGGCACAATAGCGGACGGTGGGATGATCATTTGACGCTTATAGAATTTTCCTATAACAACAACTTCCATACCAATATTCAGATATCGTCGTATGGGGCCTTGTATGGTAGAAGATGTAGATTGCCGATTAGGTGGTTCGAGGTTGGAGAAGCTAAACTAATAGGACCATATCATGTGCATTAGTCTATCGAGTAGGTTATGATCATAAAATAGCGGTTGAAAACTGTTCAGAGTCGTCAAAATCCTATTCGGATGTTCGTCGAAGAGACTTAGAGTTCAAAGAAGATCATTCAGTGTTCTTGAAGGTATATCCCATGAAGGGGATCATGCGGTTTGTAAAGAAAGGGAAATTAAGTCCGAGATATGTCTGGCCATATAGAATCATTCAAAGGGTAGGTCAGGTAGTGTACAAGCTTGAGCTACCACCTGAGATGTCATTAGTGCACCCGGTATTTCATATGTCCATGTTGAAGAAGATAGTTGGAGAAGTTAAGAACACAAGCGCGCAACATGTCCTCAAGCGTCTGAATAGTCCGCTCCACCTGCCCGTCGGTCTGGGGATGGAAAGTCATGCTAAGATTTACCTGCGTACCCAAACCTTGGTGAAATATCTTCCAGAAATTAGTTGTGAACTTGGCCCCCGATCACAAATGATGGAAACCGGAGTGCCATAAAGCCTGACCATTTCCTTGATATACAATTGAGCATACTGTTTGTGAGTCGATCTACGATCACCCAAATTGAGTCAAACTTACGCGGAGTGCAGGGTAACCCTACCACAAAAACAATATTGATCATTTCCCATTTATATATTGGAATTTCTATATTCTGTGCCAACCCACCAGGCCTTTGGTGCTCGACCTTCACTTGCTGATAGTTTGAACATTTTGTCACAAAGTCCACCACACAAAGTCCGCCACACCCCTATTCATGTCATTCCACCAGTAAACTTCCTTGAGATCATGATACATTTTCATAGAACCCGGGTGCACAAAATATCTAGAAGTATGTGCTTCTGCCATGATTCTTTCCCGAAGAACATCCATGTTTGGAACACATAGTCGCCCTTGGTATCGCAATGTACCGTCATCCATGCCATAGTCTTGTGTTTATGAATCCATTCTTTCAGTTGCACCAACACTGGATCATTGTATTGCTTCTCCTTGACCTCCGTCACAAGTGATGATTACACCCTATTCTGCACAATCACTCCCCTTTCATCATAGTCTGCAAGACGAACTCCCAAACTGGCCAACTGGTGAACCTCCCGGGCCAACGGCCTTTGACATGCCTTCAAGTGAGCCAAACTACCCATAGATTTCCGACGAAGAGCATCTGTCACCATATTAGCTTTCACCGGATGATACATAATGTCGATGTCATAATCCTTGAGCAATTCAAGCCACCTTCTCTGCCTCAAGTTTAATTCCTTCTGTTTGAAAATGTATTGAAGGCTCTTGTGGTCCGTGAATACATTTACATGGACCCCACACAAATAATGACGCCAAATTTTTAATGCAAAAACCACCGCCGCAAGCTCCAAGTCATGAGTTGGATAGTTCTTTTCGTGATTCTTAAGTTGCCTTGAAGCATAAGCTATAACCTTACCATGTTGCATCAATACACACCCAAGACCAATCCTTGAAGCATCGCAATACACCACAAACCCCTCTATATCCTCTGGCAGGGTCAATACTGGCACCGTAGTCAATCTTGATTTCAATTTATGGAAGCTCCTCTCAAAAGCATCGGACAACTGGAACTTAATCGCTTTCTGTGTCAATTTAGTCAATGGAGCGGCAAGAGCAGAAAACCCCTCCACAAATCTCCTATAATACCCGGCCAAACCCAAGAAACTTCGAATCTCCATCGGAGTTGTAGGTCTAGGCCAATCCTTTACCGCTGCAATCTTTTGAGGATCAACCTTAATTCCTTCTCCGGAGACAACATGACCCAGGAATTCCACAAACTCAAGAAAAAATTCATATTTCGAGAACTTCGCATACAACTGGTGCTGATGAAGAGTCTGCAGAACTGCCCTGAGGTAGTCGGCATGATCCTCTCAACTTTGCAAATATACAAGGATGTCGTCAATGAATACTATCACAAAGGAGTCAAGAAACGGCTTGAAGACTCGACTCATAAGATCCATGAAATTTCCCGGGGCATTTGTCAGCCCAAAAGACATTACCAAAAATTCAAAGTGCCCATACCGGGTTCTGAAAGCTGTTTTCAGAATATCCTGCTCCCTTATCTTCAATTGATGATACCTGGACAGCAAATCAATTTGGAGAAGAACTTAGCACCTTGTAATTGATCAAACAAATCATCTATTCTTGGTTATTTTTTATTGTGACTTTGTTGAGTTGCCGGTAGTCAATACACATATGTAGTGATCCATCTTTTTTTCTAACAAAGAGAGCCAGTGCGCCCCAAGGCGTCACACTCGGTCAGATGAAACCTTTCTCTAGCAAATCCTTTAGTTGTTCTTTAGATCTTTTAATTCTGTCGGCGCCATTCTATAAGGTGGAATGGATATAGGTTGCGTGCCTGGCATCACATCAACGCCAAAATCAATCTCCCTATTTGGAGGAATCCCAGGGAGCTCATCCGGGAAGACATCGGGGAATTCATTCACAATTGGCACAAATTCAAGGGTAGGCACCTCAGCCTTGGTGTCCGTAACTCGGAACAAATGATGAATAAACCCCTTCTTGATCATCTTCGAGGCTTTAAGATAAGAAATAAACCTACCTTTTGACATAAAACTATCCCCCTCCCACTCAACAACTGGCTCGTTAGGAAACTCAAGCCTCATAATTCTGGTTCAAAAATCGAGTTTGACAAAACATGAATAAATCCAATCCATTCCCATTATTATATCAAAATCAATCATCCCCAGTTCAATGATATCAACCATGATATCCCCACGCACCGTGACAACACAATTACTATAAACCTACGCGGCCGTAATAGATTCACCGACCGGAGTAGATACAGAGAACAACTCATGAAGTTGTTCCGGTGCTATCTCGAAGCTCATAGAAACATAAAAATTAACATAGGACAAAGAAGACCTGGGATCAATAAGGGCATACACATCATGAGATTGGACAGTCAATATACTTGTGATAACATCTAGAGAAGCCTCTGCACTCTAACGACCACTCATAGCATAGAACCGGTTGGGGCCTCCTGAACTCTAAGCACCACCCCTAGATGCACCACGCCCTGCTGGTGCTGGAGAGCCTCGAGCTGGAGGGTGTGCTGAAGATGCAGCAACTGCAGGACTGGATGGCTGAGTTGTTCCCCTGCCTGGACCCTGGTGGGTTATACAACACTCCCTCTGAATATGGCCTCTCATCCCGCATCCAAAACATACTGGCATGTCCAAGTAGTAGATTCTCAAATGTATCCTCCCACACTTTGGGCATGGGGGCCTTTGCTGCTGTTGCAATCTCCCTCATGATCGGCCCTGATAGTGGGACCCCCTGTTGCCCTGACTGGACCTAAAGCATCTCCCCTGCTGCTGACTGTGCCCTGATGGCGAGGAACTAACTGAAGACTGAGCATAAGACTAGGATGGCCCTGGTGATCCTCCCCAAAGAGCTGATCTCCCACCTCCGAATGAATCCCAAGGTTGCCCGCCGATCGGGCCCTACTACTACCCTCTCATTCCATCTTGTGATTTAACTTTCGAGCCTCTGTAGCTTGGGAAAATGCCACCATATTTCCATAGTTCATGCCAGAATTTAGAGCAGTTGTGGAAGCCTCATTAATAATCAAAGGGCTAAGGCCCTGCACAAATCGACGCACTCTAGCCTCTATAGTCGGCATCATATGAACAACATACTTTGACAGGCGCATGAACTCCATGTGATACTCTGACACACTCTTACTACCATACTTAAGGGTCTCAAACTCCAGAGCATGGGCTGCCTTAGTCTCGGCAGGCAAAAAATGGTCTATGAAAGCATCCGCAAACTCACTCCACCTCGTCGGAGGGCTCCCCTCCTCACGGGAATCCTCCCACATCTCAAACTAGAAATATTCCACCCCTTTCAGATGATAGGCGTCCAACTCTACTCCCTCTGTCTCAGTATCACGCATAACTCGGAGAGTCTTATGCATTTCATCAGTAAAATCCGGAGGGTCTACCCCGGGATCAGTACCTATGAACACTGGAGGGTCTAACTGAATGAACCTGTTTACCCTAGAACCAGAAGAATCTTCTTGCAAGCTAGATGAGGTGGGTATAACATTTGACATCTGGGCCTCAGAAGCCACTTACTGAGTCAGCAATGGGCCAATAAGAAGGGCTCTACTAGACACGGCTCTAAAACATGCTAGGACACTTTAAAACCTTAGTCTCTGATACCATGTTTGTCGCGCCCCAACCTCGGGGAGTGTCATCGATGCTCAATCGAGTGAACCCGGTTGAGCAAGCCTATTAGAAATTTCCTACCCGACTCATTCATAATCCTAAAAGGGAACGCGTCACCATTTGTTGAATAGGGGAGAGATCATATATGTATATATAAATGTTGCTAGTTCATTTTTCATTACATTCCTTATGCCATAGTTAAGTTTCCAAAAATGCATACAATTTATAATTTAGTGGGAAAAGAGTTTCAAAATACAACATAATCTCGTGACCCATCCGATACCCATACATAACCCACAAAGACATCTACAGAGCCTCTAATGATACAAAATACAATTATGAAAATGCCGGCGACAAGGCCCCTGCTATACCTAAAAATGTGGTCACTTATACAAAAGAAGAACTACATGACCCCTGGAAAAAATGGGGGCTCACCAAGACTACCGCGAGGAGAGAGAGAGAGCACCACTACCTGCGGTCAGTGCTATCTGCGATGGAACCACCTACATCCATTCAAAGATGTAGCGCCCTCGGCAAAAGGGACGTTAGTACTATTGAATAGTACTAGTATGTAAAGGCAAACACCAATCTTAGTAGAATGAACAGTGAAACAAAGAGAAGATAGTCATAATAATCAATACGAGCTTCACAGAAACACAATAGAAACACCAGATAAGGATCACATAATTTCCGATTCAATTTTTCATCTTTTTAGGTTGATATCTTAGTACCAAGTTCCAAAACTTACAATGCCACCGTATTCTTACACGGAGTTCGGTCTCGGCCCGACCGGCTAAGCCATCTCAAGTGAGACATCATCCATATCCACAATTTAAATCAAGAAATCCAGCACAAGTACCACCATGTGTACGGCATGGTGTCCGATCACGGCCCGATCAGCTAAGCCATCTCACTTGAGACATCACGTCTTTCAATTGTTCAACTCAATTCACATTTCTTTCCCATATTTCATTACATGGCACAAGCAGTATCAACCATGACAATAAGTCCTATCATATAAGGCATTGCACACATGAGGGAAGGAGCTTGGAAAATCATAATCACACAGAGGCCTTTCATACAAATTAGGTTAGCAAGCTTTATTCGACTCTTGACACGAATTCTTAACCTTTCTTAACTCTTACTCCTCACTTCAAAAACATGCTCAAATAGCATGATGACATGGTAAACATTTAGAAAAATTATGGTACATAAATCTTTCAACATGACACATTAAGGCAACCAATTCTAGTATGATCAATTCGGGAACTTACACCAGATATTCAAACACCAGTGGTTCAATTCTAAGAAGAAGAGAGTTAGCCATACACACCTTAATTTAATTTTCCTTCATTCCTACAACAAGTTCTGTAACCCTTAGTACCTTCGATTTATTTAACAATGTAGCACAATTGAACACATAATTAGGAAAACAATCATAGTCCTAGCTCACTTGAGCATTATATCAAACATTATGTGTTTATTAAGGTTCCATGGTCCCTTTCTAGTGAAAGATTATCCTAACCCATTTCCCATTCTTTCCTATCTTTGTGTTAACACTCCCCCACATACCTTAGGATCACATGCATGTAAGGTAACCACCATTATCCCCATGAATTACCTCACTAATGGCCCATTATAGCTACATTATGGAATTAAGAGCTTGGATGATAGAAGCTTACCTCTTGGGAAGGAGACCTAGGTCCTTTCTGGTTAATCTCCAAGGTGTTTTGGCAAGGATTGAAGAACAATTGATGAAGACCACTTCCTCTCTCTAAGATCCCTTTCCCTCACTCTAAAGTATGAGAAAAATATGCTCAAAATGGCCCAAGGGGGGTGTTTTAACGGAATGTGGGTCGGGTTTTATATTAAGAAAATGGGTGCCCCCACAAAGGTCTGTGGTCGCATACGTGACCACGTATTGGTTATGCGGTCCGCAAAGTGACGGCAGAAATAGCCCCTAGGGGCTTGAATTTTCTAACTGGGTATGCAATCAGTATACGGTCCGCATACCTGTTATGAGGTAGCATAATGCACCGCAGAACATCCCTTTGCAAAACTCCAAGGTGGATATGAGATCAATATGCGGCCTGAAAAGCGATTAAGTTATCGCATAAATGGTCTGCATAACTAGCCTCTAAGTGATTATGCAGCCGCATAATGGGCCGCAAAGTGATTATGCGGCCGCATAATGGGCCGCAGAAATGCATTCTTTTGCGGAACATTTTCCTCCAAGTCCATAGTGTATTTTTCAATCCAATAAGACTGAACTGTGGCGAGCAAGCTCACCGCGATGAATTTCTACTATAATAACGCATGAATCTAACTTGGCACCACGAAATCCTGAGTTTTTGGTTAAAAATTTTACGGGTCCTTACAGAAATATAAAGGTTTAAGCATTCATCATCTAAATTATATATACCTCTGAGTCCTGTATGTTTTTCGTTTTCAGGAAATAGACCACATGAAAGGAATAATCAAGTGCTCGAGATTTCATACTTCAAGGCTCAAACACTTGGGGGGCTATATATATATATATAAGAAAGGCAAAGAAGACTGGAAAATTCAGAATACAAGTCAAGTCTACTATCTACCCAAAAAATAAAATGTTAAGAGCAAAGTCAAGAGCCAAAAACGCAAGCCTGATTCAAAAACCTATGAAGAATACACTCGTGGATGTAAATTTCAGAGTCTTATGAATGTTTAGGTTCAAAGATAATATTTAGTCATGGGTTGCAAGATATACCCTTGAATTTTGTAAAATATGTTGTAAAGGAAACAGTTACAAAAGAGTTATAGATGATACTTGAATACATGTAAAGTATTATACAATGTGAAAGTTCGAATGATACAAAACTTACTCAAATTTATTCAATGAAACGTGTGTGTTCCTATTTCTTCTTTCATATGTTTACACCATTATGAAGTTGAGACGTCTTCTTTATTAAGTATCGTTTATAAAAGGGCCCTCTTTTATAAATCATGCTTGTTTAAAAAAGTCACGAAGTACCAAAGCATTTTTAATGCATAATAAAAGAGTAGTACAGAAACTCAAAATAAAATATCATAGAAGTTGAACAAAAATATAGAAAATGATATTATAATAACTTGGTTAAAACTAAGTGTGAACTTAGTTCCAACCTAATTGTCTTATATAAAAAGACCCCCAAAACGGACTAGGGGTAAGATGTTCTGAAACATTACCCCCAAATGGGACCAGGGGTAAATCTCCAAATGTTCCACCAATAAAAAAGAAACACAAAGTAACATTTCAACCTTTTTAACTTTCACTGTGGGGCAGAATCTGGGCTAATAGGATGAAGAGTGGCATCATCACCAGAAGGAAGAGCAACTTGAGCAGGAGAAGGTTGAACAACAGCCTCACCAGGACCGATTTCATCACCATCAGGAAAGCCAACCTCATGTGAAGAAAAGCTTTGACTTTGCTGGGTCTTTTCAATCGTCTCCCTGGTCTTTGCAATCTCAGCATCTAAGTTAAAGCCTTCCCGACTTACTTCCATTAACGTTTCAAGGCGAGTGTTCAAAAAATCCCAACTAATATCAACAACGGATTTATTGTCAAAGGCCTCATAATACGTTTCCCACTGCTCAACCTCAGCTCTTAATTCATCCTTCTCATTCAAGGTAGCATCGTAAGAAGCCTATAGAGGGGCAAGAGATCTCTCTAAAAATTGAACCTTGTTCGAGGATACACGAAGATCTTCTTGAGTTTGCGTCAGAATTTGAACAAGCTCCCCAGAGTAAGCTTCTTTCTGGTTTAGCAAATCCTTTAATCTCCTAGTTTCTTTAGAAGCCTTGGAAAGCTGCTCAACAAATGAAGACTCGAGAAAATTCTTGTCTTTGCCCGCCTAATTGGATGAGGCTTTCTCAACTGCTAATTTCGCTGCCATAACCTTCAATTGTTGTTCTAAGGTGCATTTTTCGTCCTCTAAGACCTCCATCTCAAGTTGAAGACCCTCGAATTGCTCTTTTCAATTGTCTGCCTCAGTATGATAATCATTCATCAACTGCTCTGTATGGACGATCCTTTTCATCCTTTTCATCATTATCACGTAAAAAGACAAGGTTTATACCTTCAAAGACGAATGCACAATATCATTCATCCACGTTAAAGAGTTGTGACTTTCCAGCTTTGACTTCTCAACGGGGCCAATCAGTGGTTTCAGCCATACATCAGCTTGGTCAGATTTCTTCAAAAGATTACCATCTTCAGGAACCTCGATGGTAACTTATTTCATTTCTCTATTGTTACTAGAGTAACCAACTTCAACATGGGAAGTTGCAATAGTAGGGGCAGTCAAGGAAGTCAAATATCCACGGGCAAAACAGTGGCAGCAGCAGGTACGAGTAACTGAGGTTCAATTGGAGCAGATGCGGGAAAAGAGACAAGAAGCGTTTCCTCAGATATAAAGCCAAAGCTTTATTCATCAAACCCACGAGAAAATATTTTTTCAATAGAGTTACGGGGTGCAGCAGGCGTTTCTTCGTCAGAACACACTAAGGTAGCATTTTTAGGCTTGGACATGGGAACAGTACTAGGAGGTGTAGTAGCTTCGTCATCTGAAATAACCAGTCTCGTAGCTCGTGGCTTATAAACCAACGAGCCTTCATCCCATTCCTCTAAATCCTCAGAGTTTTGTGGTCTATCAGCTTTTCTTTTTGACGAAGAACTCAAGATTATCTCTTCAGCCTTTGATAGAGAGAGCCTCGAAGCAGTGATTGAAGCAGCACTTACACCTCGAATGGGAAACTCTATTAAAGAAAGGGGTTAATAAGTTCCAAAATAAATATGGAGGCAAGGAAGAAAGTGAAAGAGAAAGTTACCATGAGTCTTCACTTTCCATCCAAATCTGTTAGAAAGGTATTTTCAGGACCTTTCTTCTATATGAGCAACGGTTAACATTTTTTCTACCCAACCACGGCAATCAGGAATGTCCTCAACAGTTCCCATGGTTGCTGAAAAAGAAAAATAAAATAGTTACGAGATCACAAGTTATTCACAAAAAGAAAAAGAAGTGAAATAAAGGATTGAAAGAGAGACTTACGTGCAAAGTTCCACTTTCCAGGGAAGGGCATGTTCTCTTCACCTACTAACCTACTGGTACGAGCGGCAACAAATCGGGCATACCAGCCACGATCATTGTCATCTTCAGGGCTAACCAAAACCCTCTTACTCCTCGCCATGAGAATAAAAATCCCATCGCAAAATAATTTGGGAGACTAAAGATGAATCAGATGATAAAAAGTGAAGGGTAAAGAAGCCAAATTTGACAAGTATCTAAGGCATGCCACAGTCCTCCATACAGTAGGACCAATCTGTCCTAAATATAGTCAATGATAATTGGATCAATAGGTGGCCTGAAGCTTAATGTGAAGGGATACATATACACAAAAGAAAAACCAGCTTTAAAGGAAGTGATCCTTTGATTTTCATTGGGGACCAGAATCGGGAAGTCAAATTTCCAATAGCAATCTCTCCGCACAAGAGAAACTAAACCTTCAGTAATCTGGGAAAGGTAAACATCAGGACGATCGTGAGAAGTCATAGAAGTAACTTGATTTTTAATTAATTTCTATTAGTCACAAAGGAAAGTTCAGCGGGAATGATCTCATCGACAGTAGGTTCACGAAGCGGTTCACTGGAATCCTACTTCTAGAGAAAAATCTATGTGAAGAAGAAGCCCTAGTTCTAGAAGACAATGGAGGAGTAGTACTGGGTTGAGAAGAAGAACCACATACAGACACTGACCCTAAACTACGTAACCTACCACCTCTCTTACTCCTAATAGGAGCAGAAGAAGGGGGAAGTTCTTCCACTATGACAAGTTTTCGAGGATCAGGATCTGAAGAAGACATGGTTGTATAAGGAAGTAGTATGTAATGAAGAACAAGAGCAAATTATGAATGAAGAATAGTGTAGAAAGTTTTTTGTAAAAGCAAAGGCAAAGCATGTATTTATATGCAGAAGCAATAGTCATGTAAAAGGGGTAATGATGGAAATGTCATTATGAAAACAGTCACTTCATGACTGATGCAACCGCAAAAAAGTCCTAAAAATCGATGAAGAGTTGTCGAGCCAATCAATGACTGCAACGTGTCACATATATTAAATAGAAGTGACATACAACAAATTAGTTCAGAAGAAGATACAATGGTACGTGAGAAATGGCGATAAAACATTCCTGCCATAAATGTGATCCACTTACCAAATATTCAATTATTGAATAATTGGTATGTGGGGGGACTATCTGTATTGGTAAAAATTACATGTGGAATTAATTATGTGGTTGACATGAAAAACACGTGGTCACTAGAAAAGCGACAGCTGGAGAGGATCACTAAAAGAGACACGAGTCGCAATAGATACGAACAAATCACCCTCGAGATGATAAGAAACGGTTGCTCGAATCTCTTTAAGTTATTTGAAGAAGCACTGGTGAAATGAACCAAGACAATAAAAAGTGCAGATTCACGGATCTTCAATTAATGAGCATGGATGATTACAAACGTTACAGACTCTTCACGAACAGTTACGATTACCAATTATAACGTTTCATTAATTTCATTAATGCTCATAATGACTCGATCATTAAAGGGAAAAGACGTTATACTTGAAGGCCTCTATATATGGGAAAGAAATGTCATTTATACAAACACGTTCTGATTATTATTGGATTATACTTGTTCACTAGTTCTTTTCAATCAATTACTTTGCTATTTCCTATTTTTATTTCCTTTCTTATTGAAAGAATATTGAATTTTTTAATTATCAGTAACTCCAGTACTTCTAAAATTAGGCTTTAACTGAGAATCTAATTCTTTAGTTAAACAGAAAAATAATTAATGGAAATAGCAGTTAATAAGAATTGTTTTTCACTTACGATACAAATCTCTATTATATTATTAAATATAGAATTTAATCTGGAAAATAAATAACTTATAGTGGTATAATCTAGTTAACCTTTTTTGGTATAATTATGGTAGGGATGGATTAAATTATGGTAGGGACGAATTATGTTAGGGATGAATTAATTAATTAATTGATCAAGCTTTGTAACTGACCTTATTTTGGTACAATATACATAATTGTAGGTATCTTTAATTAAAATTCTGTGTATAATTCAGTTATGGTAGGTACCTTTTTTTGAGAAAGAATCAATTAATTTTTTTATTTGTATTTTACACATTAATTTTAAGTTGAAATAATAATTCTTTATTTAGTACAAGCATTGTACCTGACCTTATTTAGGTATCATATACATTATTGTAGGTATCATTAATTAAATTTTGCGTATAATTCAGTTATGGTAGGTATCCTTTTTAGAGCAAGAATTAATTAAATTTTCATTTTGTATCTTACACATTAATTTTAAGTTGAAATAATAATTCTTTATTTAATACAAACTTTGTATCTGACCTTATTTGTGAACAATATACATTACTATAGTTATCTTTAATTAAATTTTATGTATAATTCAGTTATGGTAGGATCCTTTTGATTTACATATTACCTTTTAAAAAAATTAGGATTTCAAATACCTACGATAGTCTTTCTTTAGAAATCTTTATTTAAGCAACTTTTTCTTAGGATTGGCTTCTCTACATTTCTTAGGGTTTAGCTTCTGCACAAACTACTGCAAAATATGGCTCCAAACTATAACTATATCGGTGAAATATCAATGTCCAAAATGAGTTAGAATTTGAAGGTTCGTGTTTGATGAAATGTTATAATTGCATATTTTAGTTGCTTATTACACTTTAATTTACTGCACATTAATTGAGTTTGAACTTTAATCGCTAGTGTTTTGCACTAAATGTGTGTTTTATGCCTTGTAAGAGTGATTTTGATCTATGTAGATATTATGGAATGAATTCAAGCTATTCTGGAGCTTTAAAGTATGATCAAAAACCCTAGGATTAAGTTGGGATCGTGTTGTGGGATCAACGGATGATAGTGCACTTTAAGAACGAAACGAAGAATCGAGCAGGCATACTGAGCATTGTCTAGTAAAATGCACATAAATCTTCGCTCAGAAATCCATTTGGGGTTCACAATTTATCGTTGGAAAAGCTATATAAAAGGGCTATAACTTCCATATTTTACATTTTTTCAAATTTCCACAGAAGCGCCGCGTGGGGCGTAGAGTAGCACGCCACGGCTGTGTATATTATTGTTGCCCTCAAATTGCATGCTCTTTGAAGTTCCCCACAAGCACACCGCGTGGCATGTCACCCCATGTGGTGCGCCTGTGTAAATTTTATAGAGCCAGCGTCCTATTTCGCGTAGGAGAAGGTGTTTTTGTCTTGGCTCGATCCTACTTGGTATAAATATATGTAAAAACGTTATTTTTGGAACTTTTGAAAGACTTTTGACCGAGGGAAAGCACAGAGCCGCCGTGGAGGCCGGGTTTCATCTTTTCTTCCACCAAAATTAGTATTTTTTTTATGTTTCTTTGTATGATTTGTTGTTTGGATACCATGTCTATGTGGAGCTAAAACTTCACATTCTAGGGTTGTGATTCTTTCATGACTATTATTATTCGAATATTTTGATTTCTTGATTTATTGTATTGGTTTATTTTTTGTGCTTAATTATTTGATTGTTTGATCACCAACTGAATGTTATCTACGAATCTAGAGTTGAACTCGAAAGTGAGAATTCTAGATTGCGTAGAGGAAGTTCCTGAACCTGGGCATCAGGGAATGAATTCATGGTTAGGATAGACATATACCTAATTGCCTTGCTTGGTAGATTTATAGGAATTATAAACTTATTCTTGTTAGTTCTAATTCCATAGACATATATGCATTAAGTTATCTTGAATAGGAGAGTAAGAACTCGACAGATACTGATGAGCAATATTAACCCTGTCAATCGATAAACCAGATACATTAATTAATCAATTTAATTGAAGAATACAATATGATTGTTAGATAGCCCATAACCCTAGATAGTTTTCATCGCGTTGATGACATAAAAATCTATTATTCTTTTGTTCTGAGTTCACTATTTATTTTTCTTTATTTTAATTAATCTAGAATCAAATATTTCTAGGTTTAATTCTTGTTTAGATAGTTAGGATAGTCTAATTTAGTTAATAGTTAATCACAAGTCCTCGTAGGTTCGACATCCGACTTTTAATCACTTTATTATTTGACGACCGTGTATACTTACGTGTGCGTCTCGCCGCGAAAAGTTTTTGGCGTCGTTGCCTGGGACATAGAAATTAGCTATTTTTCTAGATTAGACGTTTTGTTATATTCTTTCTTTAGTTTATTTAGTATTTTTTATTTATTTTAGCATGTCATCTTGAAATAAAAATTATTCGAATGATGGTTATTCTTATTTTGATAATCCCTGTCAATATTATGGAGGACCCCACTGGTGAAAAAATTATCAGAATATTCCCGGGAGCCAGTTGTACGCACAATCTCAATCCTTTGATTGGAATATTTATAATATGTGTGCTGGACAAGATGGCCATTGGGATGGTTGTCCTAATTCTTTTTCATCCTTCTTTGAGCCCTTATTATGATCTTGCTAACAATGTTTGTGAGTTTGATAGGGGCAATGAAGTGCAGGATATGGAACCTGATGCATATATTAGGGATATTCTGAGGCAAGTAGCAGAGCAACATGATGAATTCAAAAAAGATATGAAAAGAATGAGGGTAGCAATCACAATAATGAAGGCCAATCTGGAAGAATCAAATGAAGAGAGCGAGTACTACCAAGAGGAAAATTTTGAAAAAGAGGAGATTTTGATTCAAACTTGGCTAGTGGAACAGGCTGAAAAGTTAGAAACATATGAGACTCAACGTGGGGAAATAATTGATGGGATAAGACACTTTATAGACGGAAGAGCTGAACTGGGACAAGATATCGATAAATTTGGCACTACTATTCACGACTTGGAAGCTCAATTGAATGCAAAGGTTGTTGCATCTAACGTCCAACAAAATAGTTCTGAGTTGTGTGAAGCTAGAAAGGAGCTTATACACTAAATTGATGAGCTAAAAGTGGAGAGTCAATCATTCGGCCATACTTTTATTTATGATGTCCATGTTGAGGAAAGAAGTCTCAAGTCATGTGAGAAAGTAGATAATATTATATTTGGAGACTCTAGTGTGTATACATATGGGGATGTAAATAGTGACACAATTCTAGAGTTAGGGCGTACTGGTCCTCATTCCATGCATTTTTAGACATTGTGTTTGGATGATGATATAGAAATCGAGTCATCTGGGTGTTTGGAGAAGCCAATGGATGAGAAACGGGGTGCGTACATTCTTGAATTCGTAGTTCCAGAGAAACAGAATTACATACCTCATCTGAAGGCAAGAAGTGTAAAACACAATACTGATTGCTTGGCCCAATTAAATTTGTCTCACTGCCCCGGGAGCATAATAGAAAGCTTGAAGCCAAATTAGGGTCACAATTCATAAGTTCGAGGTGGAGGCAAAAAGCGGTTCAAGTCATGCCACGACTTTAAATCAGGCGCTTGTTGGGAGGCAACCCATCTTTACTGCTTTCTTTTATTTTTATTTTTATTATATTATTTTTTCGTGTTCTTTTGCTTTGTAAGATTATGAACATAGGAAGAAAAGTCATTGGAATCAAGGCCATAAGATGGGCAAAAGCGAGCCAGATGGTGAGAACTAAGTGTGTGGTGCCCACACAAAGGACCATGCATGGGAAAGTCTGAGTACCTTGTGGACCGTTGTTGCTTCGGCCTTTGGCCTTTCATGGAGTTTCTTATCCATCCTCGTTATTGTTTTACTTTATTTGTGCATTGGGGATACTGCACTCCATTAAGTGTGCGGTAGGAGAATTTCTCTAGATGAATACTAGTAGTGTGTTAGAAAAATGTTAAATTCTTATTTTTGTTTTCGTAATTGTGTAGAATTTTAGTAGCTCCTAAGAAAAATCGAGAAAAAAATGTAGAAAAATTGGACTTTTCCCGACGATAGATTTCCTAAACAATTTTCTTGAGGGATTTAAGTCTAAAGAAAAAGGACAAAAAGATTTTCTTTATAGGTAGTGTAGTAATTTCCTCTTAGTTTTTCTTTGTGCCTCGGTTCTTTTTCAAGGGTTTTGTTTGAACCGGGTGTAGTTAGTTTTTATTTTATTAAAAGCAGGAAACCTTGTGCTATGTTTTGAATTGAAGCAATATCTCTTGACTTTGTTATGCCTTGAGACTAGTGAGTACTTTGGTTGTGACGATTAGGCTCAGTTTTTGACTCCTGTATAAGTACCTTAAATTATATGATCTTAACTTTTTGCTTAACTGCTTTGACTAGAGTGTCTTGATGACTCCAATCCAGAGTGAGTTATGTGCCTTGTGTGTGTGAGGTTTGTGTGTATTTCTGTACATTGCATTTGATGTCTAGAACTTTCCCCGTATGTTTGTAAAGAAAAATAGTAGTTTTGTTCAGTCTTGGAAGTGATATAGGCATTTCTTTGTTGAACTAGTTATATGTTTTACCCGCCTAATTATTATGTATCGTAGTTAACCGATTCGAGCATGTAATCCCATTTCTTTGGCAACCACATTACAAGTCTTACCCATTTGTTTGAATTAACCATCTATTTGAACCTTTTCACCTCTCATGGGTACTTGAACTGTTATGAACTTTGTAAAAGTCAAAGTGGAGGTTGGTTTGACTTTTGAGTAGAACGAATGAAAAAAGGAGAAAGGTGCACTATTTTGAAAAAGGAAGAGCCACTTTAATTGAAAAAGAAATAAAAAAATAGTTGTATTGTAGTGAAAATATTCCTCGATAAGTGGTGACTCTTGATGTAATTGTGCTTAAAGAATTAGGGAGCTAATGTATATTAATGTGAAGGTGGAGTTACGGTTTGACATAACTGTGGGATTTTAAATATTAAAGTATATGTATTAAAGTGCTTAGGGAGGTGTAATCACTATTATATCTAAATGTATCCTACCCGGCCCGCTGCCTACATAACAACCAATTAAAGTCCTACTTGATCCTAGACTGGATGAGCTAAATTAGTAGAATAGTACACTACGGGCAAGACTATGGTTCATATTTATGGCATATGAATGTTATTTCTGAGAGTGAGTGAAATTTCTTGAGTTCCTAATTTTTCTTAAAGTTTATTGTGTGTGGAACTACTCTCTTCTATTGTGTGAGGGCACTTGATTCATGAACGAAAGGTAATGTCATTCACCTCTACGTTAGAGTAAGTGAGTGAGTTGTGAATAATGTGTGGTACTTGTGAGTCAAATCTTGAGGTGAAAGGGTTACACTTTTGTGCTTATTCTATTTTAAATATTCTTGGTTTGATGAGTTTGGAAAATTATTTTAAAAGGTCGTGTCTATATAAAGTGTAGTTTGATGGCTCGAGGAAAAGCAATTGTTTAAGTGTGTCGTATTTATGATAGGCTTAATTTACTGCACTTTAATTGAGTTTGAGCTTTAATCGCTAGTGTTTTGCACTAAATGTGTTTTTTATGCCTTGCAGGAGTGATTCCGATCTATTTAGATGTTATGGAATAAATTCAAGCTATTATGGAGCTTTGAAGTCTGAGTAAAATCCAAGTATTAAATTGGAATCGTGTTCGGGGATCAACGGATGATAGAGCTTTTTAAGAACGAAACGAAGAATCGAGCAGACATACTGAGCATTGTCCAGTAAAATGCATATAAGATTTCATTCAGAAATCTATTTGGGCTTAACAATATATCGTTGGAAAGCTATTTAAAAGGGCTACAACTTTCATGTATATTTTTCAAAATATCCATATATGCGACTTGTAGGGCGCAGCGTAGCGTGCAGCTACTGTGTAAATTGATGCTGCCCTCAAATCGCATGCTCTTTGAAGTTCCGCACAAGCACACCACGTGGCGCGTCGCCCCATGCGACGGGCATGTTTAACTTTTACAAAGCTAGAGTCCTATTTCACGCGAGAGAATTTTTTTTCGTCTGGGCCTCACCCTACTTGGTATAAATACATGTAAATACGTTATTTTTGGAACTTTTGACAGACTTTTGGACGAGGGAGAGCACAGAGCCGCCGTGGAGGCCTGGTTTCATCTTTTCTTCCACCAAACGTAGTATTTTTTATGTTTCTTTGTATGAATTATGTTTTGGCTACCATGTCTATGTGGAGCTAAAGCTTCACGTTCTAGGGTTTTGGTTCTTTCATAACTATTGTTATTCGAATATTGATTTTAATTTCTTGATTTATCGTATTGGTTTATATATTAAATTTTGTGGTTAATTATTTGATTTCTTGATTACCAATTGAATACTATCTATGGATCCAGAGTTGAACTCGAAAGTGGGAATTCTAGATTGTATATAGGATTAAGTAGAGCAAGTTGTTGAACCTAGGAATCGGGGAATGTATTCGCTGTTAGGATAGACATATTCCTAATTTCCTTTCTTGGTATATTTACAGGAATTATAAATGTGTTCTTATTAGTTCTAATTCCATAGACATATAGTCATTAGTTTAGATGGAATAGGCGAGTAAGAACTCGACAGATTCTTATGAGCAATATTAACCATGTCAACCAATAAAACAGATAAATTAATTAATCAATTTAATTGAAGAATACAATATGATTGTTAGATAGCCCATGACCCTACATCATTTTCATCGCATTGATAACAAAAATATCTGTTATCCTTTTGTTCAGAGTTCAGTATTTGTTTTTTTTTATTTTAATTAGTTTAGAATCAAATACTTCTAGGTTTAATTCATGTTTAGATAGTTAGGATAGTCTAATTTATTTAATAGTTAATCATAAGTCCTCGTGGTTTCGACATCCGACTTTTAGTCACTTTATTGCTTGACGATCACATATACTTGCGGGTGTGTTTGGCTGCAACAATATTGTTAGATTATGGCAAGTTCCAGACCGCGAGAAACTAGAAAATCCTAACTCAATTGAATTAATTTTTCAAGATGAAAAGGTGCATGCTCTTTTACCTGCTATTATTTTTTCATGTCTTTCGAGTTGTGATGTATTTTCTTCAAGTTATGCGCCTTACTAACTTAAATTTCTTTTCAATTTTTTTGGTTAGGGAGATCGAATTCGAGCAACTATTGGATGAGCTGTTATGCATATTTACAAAACAAAAATACATGAAATGGGATTGTATGTTATGAAGAACTTTGTGGTTGGACCAAACAATCTAAAAATTAAGACCAACAAGCATACCTTGAAATTGACATTTTTTCATAGGACGAGTGCGGATGAAATGAATGGTCCACAATTTAGTTTGAATATATTCAACTTTAGACCTTACGAGAATTTCACAAATTAAATTGAGGTTGATGAGAATGAACTATTCCGTAATTGTTTTACCTTTCGCTATTTTGCTGAATGTTTCATCAACTTATTCATAACTATTTATTTAAATGTGACAGATGCCATAGGAAAAGTTATTGGTTATGGTAACGTAGAATCGTACAATCAAGGTGGTAAAACAAGTACCTTTATGAACTTGGAGCTTGAGGATCATGAGTATGCTTGCAACCATGAATTGAATTAGTAAATTCAATTACTATTATTTTCTCATTATTAATTTGTGCATTTTACATATAAGAGGAACAAAATTTCAGCAACATTTTTGGGGAGAATTTGTAGATGAATCTTGCCCCACTTGGATGGATCACCCAATCAACTTGTCATAGTGGTTATGCAGCTAATAAAAGCTCACAAATTTCAAAGGATTCAGATTGTAATATTTGAATTTCACTTCTATTTGTGTTTGTGTGTTTTTAAAGTAAAGTTAATTTTATATGTAGACAAATATTTTGTGCGTAATATTTGGCATTCCTCGAAGCTTTGGATTAATCCTGGTCTTCCACAAGTTGATGAATTTATATCCAGGTATTTTATATACAATATTAAACTTATATAGGTAATACATAATTTTTTTAGCATATTTAGAGCTAATACAAACTTGGATAAATGCAGATTAGGAAGTGGACGTGCAGTTAACTCTGAGAGGATTAGTCAAACAACTTCTCAACGTAGTTATTCTGAATCTGAAGAACTAGCTACTAGAATTGTGGAAGTTAAAAGAATTGGGGAATTAATTGATTGCTTGCAGGTAAGTAAACTATTCGTTAGACCAACCATGACTAACAAATATAGATTTGTCATCTTATAAACCCAACATACATATAAATATAGATATCCACAAGTGGATCAGTTAAAACTACAATCAGTTTTCTTTCCGTACAAAATAAAATGTATGATAAGAGAAGAAGGTACTACTTTTCCAACCATCAGCCAAAGTGGTATAAAGGCCGTAAAAAGTTTTGCTTTAGATCCATGGACTTCTTTAACAATAATGTCTCAACAGAATACGAAAAAGAAAAGTTTAAGGCCTGTAGTTTCTTATCTCAACTTAATTGCATTTAGGAAAATAATTGTCAGGATCCAAACTCCCTTTATATAACGTCGTGACGGCACGTAGTCTCTACGACTAGGTAAGCCTAACAAATTCTCAGAAATAACAAAACGAAAGCATAAATCCAATATGCTCGGCATGTACAATAACCAACTCTCAAAATATACACAAAATCCTCCCAAGACCCAAAACATCATAAGTCAAGATTCAAAGAATTTGACTAACTGTTCTATACATCACTATCCAGAAGTAGTAAAGGAAGAACTGCATAAAAGAGATAAAGGGGGACTCCGAGGTCTGCGGACATGACACGTGTACCTTGAAGTCTCTGAAACAGCAGCAAAATGCACCACTTATAGCGAGGTTGGAATGATGTACCTGGATTTGCACACGAGAACAAGTGCAGAAGAGTTACATGAGTACACCACAATGGTACCCAGTAAGTGCCAAGCCTAACCTCGGTTAAGTAATCATGAGGTCAGGTCAAGCCCATTGGTAAATAATAAATAAGGAAGGAGAATACACAGTATAATAAGAGACCAGAATTTAACAAAAGGAAACATGGCAAAATAATGGTACAACACACAGGTTAAATAGCAGGGGATCTCTCGAGATATCGTCTCGTAGTCCCAAAATAAATATGCAGGGAAAATTCCCGAGGTACTGCCTCGTAGTCTCAAAATTAAATATATAGAAAGAACTCCCGAGGTACCGCCTCGTAGTCTCAAAAGTAAATGTACATGGGATCTCCAGAGATACCATCCCGCAGTCCCAAAGTAAATACGCAACTCAAAGAATGGATATAACAGTTACAGCAAGAAAACCTACAGTGTAGACTAAGTAAAAGTCAAGAAAAGGAGCAGGAAATCACTAAACACACTGCACAGAGTTTAGATAAACAATTAAGACACGTAAACATTGTAATGAACCGACTTGTCATTTTAAAAATTTACGCCCCGTTCAGTGACTTAAGGTCCCGAACAACATCGTAATATATATTATGACTTGCATGTACGGTCGAGTTTGGTTTTCGGAAGATTCGAAATTTAATTGAAAGAACAACTCTCAATTTTGAAGCTTAAATGAAAAGAGTTGACCGGAGTTTGACTTTTGAGCAGATGACTCTGAAATAGAATTTTGATGATTCCAATAGTTTTGTATGATGATTTCAGAATTAGGCGTATGCTCGAAATTGGATTTGGAAGTCCGTAGGACAATTCGACGCATTTTGGCGAAAGTAAGAAAATAGGAGATTTTTGAAAAGTTTGACTGGGAGTTGACTTTAATGATATCAGGGTCGAAATTCGATTCTAGAAATTGAAACAGCTCCATTATGTCATTTAAGACTCGCGTGCAAAATTTGAAGTCATTCCGGATTCATTTGATATGTTCCGGCACAAATTATAGAATTTGGAAAATTCACAAACTCATAATTCGATTTGTGGTGCGATTCGTAGTTTGATGTTGTTTGATGTTACTTGAGTCCTCGAGCAGGTCCCTCTTATGTAACGAGACTTATTGGTATATTCGTACAAGGTCTCGAGTGGCTCGGATGAGTATCGGATGGGGTTCGAATCGTTTCGCGCCTTGTTGAAGCGGCTGGAATTTCTGCATAAGCTATTTTTGGCAGCAACTGGTGCAATCGTGGAGCTGAATTTGGAAGCGTATATCTCGCAATCTATAAGTAACCTGAAAATTATCAATATATAAAAGTTGTAGCCCTTTGATTTTAGTTTCCAGAAAGTTAAACCATTTATCATTTGGACATTTGTACAAACAGTTATGATTGATTGAATTAAGGCTCGTAAAGCAGTTTTGCACTCACGAGAAATTTCTGATGCGTGGAGCCGACTTTGAATCTCTCGAAATCTATAAGGAATCTGAAACCTTAAAAAACATAAAAGTTGTATCCCTTGGTGTCTAGTATCCAGAACATTAAACCATTCATCATTTTGACATTTGTACAGAAACTTATGATCAATTTATTGAAGGCTGGTAATGTTGTTTTTCTGGGCTGAGGCAAATCGCAAATGTCAAATGCAACTTGCCTGGACAGATCCATAAAACGAGGGTTTCGGCCATTTTAACATATTTGGAGCTATGAAGCTCGGATTGAAGATATTTTTGAGGCGATTTTCACCATATGGATTGGGGTAAGTGTTCTATATCCAAAAGTTATTATATTTCATGATTCCATGGTTGTTTTCATCAATTACTAGTGAATCAAATGGAAGATATTGGAGAAATTTGTAAAACTTTTCAAAAATGAAAGTTTAAGAATTGGAGGTCGATTCGTTATCGGAAATTGATAAAATTGGTATGGTTGAACTCGTATCGAAATGGGTGTTCAAAATTTGTAAAGTTGATCGGGTTCCGAGATGTGGGCCTGAGGGTCGAAATTTTGGGTCGACTTTTGGATTTTATTAAAGATTTAGATTTTATGATCCGGAATAGTTTCTTATGAGTTTTATTTGTGCATTGAAGTTATTTTAGTTTGATTTGAGCCGTCCAGAGGTTTTTCACCCGAGGAGTTCATTTTAGAGTACTGGGTTGTCGTCTTTGAGGTAAGTTTCTTGCCTAACCTTGTGTGGGGTAACTACCTCTTCAGATTTGAGTCCTCTATGTTGATTGTAGTCCCTGTACGCGACGTGATGAGTGCGTGCTCGGAATTATTTGTGGGAAGTTGCCTTTTAGGGTTCTTAAGTCCTTATATTCACCGTGTATGAAGTTGTTCTTGATACTTTTGAGTCCTCATTTTCTAGTTCCACCTCTACATGCTTTGATTAGAGAATAATCGCTTTAGGATTCACCCTTACTGTCTACTTGACCCTGATTTGACTTCACTGAAGATTTTTACCTCTTCTATCGCCATGCTATATTTTCATAACTGCTTATCTTTAATTGAAATTATTATTATCGCATCCTATAATTGTTTAGCCTTAATTAGAGTTATGATTATCTTTTGCTTCTTACCCTTACTTAAATTATTGAATATTTATCGAAATTGATCAACCTGAAAAGGATATTAGATAACCTATATCTTAGTTAACTTGCCTTTATTTAGAACTATTTGACTCGTGTTGGCTTCTTATTGTTGACTTGAATATTGTGGAATTGTTACTACATTTTGTTTTGTTTTCCCTTGTTAAGTTGTTCTCCTTGCACCTGGCATCCTTTACTGTGGTTCTTCCTTGTGAATGAGTTCTACCGTTCTTTGTGATTTAAAGTTCTTGAGTTGATTTACTCGACGTACTTTCCATTACTGTCATTGTTGCTTTTGCACTTGTTGTAGTGATGTACGAGGTTTCTATCGTGCTATAGTTTTTATCTCTGTTGGTTACTCCATAATATTTAAATTGGGACTACGGAACGATATTCCGGGAGATCCCCCAGCACTGCATATTTATTTTGGGACTACGGACATGTTCCGGGAGATCCCCATGTACTGCATATTTATTTTGGGACTACGAACGTATTCCGGGAGATCCCCATATTTATTTTGGGACTACGAACATATTCTGGGAGATCCCCCTGTACTGCATATCTATTTTGGGACTACGGACGTATTTTGGGAGATCCCTTAGCACTGAATATTTATTTTGGGACTACGGATGTATTCCGGGATATCCCCATGTACTGCATAATAAACCCGGGACTACGGGACGGGATCCCGATAGATTCGCATGTTGATATATCTGTGTTCGGAGTTGTTAATCTTCTATGCTTAGGTGTCACGGGGTGACCTATACTCGAAAGATATTTACTTGAAAAGTATATTCGAAAAGCATTTATCTTGAAGAAACTATGTTTGAAAGACATTCATTTGAAAGTATATTTGAAAAGTAATTATCTTGAAAGAACTATGAAGGACATTTATTTCAAAAGTATATTTGAAAGCATTCACCTTGAAAGAACTATGTTCGAAGAACATTTATTTGCAAAGTTTATATTTGAAAAGTAATTATCTTGAAAGAACTATGTTTGAAGGATATTTATTTGAAAAGTTTATATTCGAAGGAAGTATATTTCAAAAGAATTTCCTATTGGAAGGGATTATATTCTAAAGATTCCAATATAAAAACTTACGAGTTAAAGTTTACACTTAAAGGATTTGACTAATTTATTGGAGTTGTTGACTAAGGCCTGATATGGAAACTATTGCAGTGCTGAGTTACCACTTGCCCTTACTGTATTGAGATTTTCGGATTTGGGATGTGTTCCTGTCCATCCTTCTGTGTCTTATTATGGTGTTTCGTTGTTATTTGTTGTTGTTTTTCTTCCTTATTGTGGTTATTATATTGTTATCCATATTGTGTAGTCATTAGATTGATGTCATGTTCTGTCATTTCCTATACTTATGCTTTGTTCAGTTTATTAGACCAGTGGGTGTCTTGACTAGTCCTCATCACTACTTCACCGAGGTTAGTCTTGATACTTATTGTGCACCGTTGTGGTGTGCTCATACTACACATCTGCATATTTTTGTGCAGATCCAGGTATTTATCGTTAGTAACTGTGCAGATCATTGTTGGGGAGACTCAAGGTGAACCTGTTGTTGCGTCCGCAAGCTTCGGAGTCACCTTCCTACTTGTATTCAACTGTTTTCAATTATTTCCTAACAGTTGTATTTAAAAGTTGTAGTTAACTCTGTAGAGCTTATGACTTGTACTACCGGTTTTGGTAAATTATTTATCGAGATTGTTAAATTTTCTTTATTTTACTGTCATTCTAAACGTTAGGCTTACTTAGTCCCTAAGACTAGGTTCCATCACGATACCCAACGGAGGGAAAATTGGGTGGTGACAAACATGCTATTCTAGGTTAACAGGATAACTACACGTGCTAGTATAACTCAATTAAGATGAAACAGATTATTACTCAGTAAAAATTAGGTTTTATGAAAAATATCTCGTGTACACGCTCATCACCTTGCGTACACAGCTCTCACATATCATAACAATACCAAAATCCTAAGGGGAGTTCCCCTACACAAGGTTAGGCAAGCCACTTACCTCGAACCAAGCTCAATCAATCGGTAACAATGCTTTTTCCATGAATATCCGACTCTGAATGACCCAAATCTAGACAAAATCAATTACATATTGTAAATATAACTATAAGAAGCTAATCTCGTTAATGAAATCAAAGCTAAAGCGAGAAATTAGAAAAACACCCCAAAAGGCCTCCTCGGCCCACCTCTCAGAATCGGGTAAAAGTCACAAAATATGAACACCATTCACTCACGAGTCCAACCATACAAGAATAACTCGAATCCGGCGTCAAATCGCCTTTCAAAACTAAAAAATTTAGTCTAGGAAGTTTACACTATTTTCCCCCAAATTTCCAACTCAAATCCCTAATTATATGATGAAAATAGTAATAGATTCATGAAATATAGTCCAATCCGGGTTAGAATCACTTAACCCAACAATTTCCTTGTAGAACCTTCAAAAAATCGCCTCACACCGAGCTCTCGATGTCCCAAAATTGAAAATGGGAATCAAACCCTCAAACATGCCACTTTCTGCCCAGTGATGTCGCACCTGCCGGCCTACAGTTGCACCTGCGACGCTGCACTTTTAGAATCTTCCTCGCAGGTGCAGAAATTACTGTCATGACCCAAAATCCAACACAGGTAATGATGGCGCCCAACCCCGGAGTCAGACAAGCCAACAGTTATTTACTAGTGAGATTTTCCTTATTTAACATACTAACCCCACATTTCCCAAAGTTTTAAGCTTAGATCATTTAAATAAAAATGAAAACATTAACCAACTTAAGTAAATAAAGACAAAATGATCATGATCCAATATATACAGTCCCAAAAGAAAGAGTCTGCTATGTGCGTGCTAGGAACTAGTGTCACAAGTCAACAGGCGAACTAGTAGGATATACAAAAGATTACACAAATTGTACTGTTGTCTGAGAGAAGTAGACAGAAATGAACAAAAGATAACTCCATAGCACTGCTGAGAATCGCCAAGGGAGGCATCTCATCATGGAGTCAGGTCCAGAATATACGTCAAGCTCCGGTCGGGTAACCAGAAGCACCAGCCTCAGAACCCGTACAATTAACTACAGAAGTGCAGCATGAGTACATAAATATATATGTACCCAGTGAGTATCCCACCTAACCTCGAAGAGGTAGTGACGAGAGGTCGACATGACACTCACTAAGGTCCAACAGTAATAATGCAAAACAGGATATAACGGAATGCAGTAGACATGTGAGACAGTAAGTAGCAGATACCTATCAAATACAGAAATCCAGGAAACTACTGAAAATAAGCTACAATGTACACTTTCCTTTTTCCGTCAAATATCTGTCAAGTCAATATCAATGGAAACAGTACCAAATAGCCAAGCACACACAAGGGTAAGACAATCGGCCGGAGTCGAAGGAATATCTAATCACTGGATAGTCGTAAAGCTTCCCCCACTCATGAATCATACCTGCGAATCGGGTGCTGACACATTTATACCAAATTACCATAAAGCTCCCCTCGATCGCGAATCATACCTACGATTCGAGTGCTGACACACTTATACTGAATATCATAAAGCTTCCCTCGATCGCAAATCATACCTGCGATTCGAGTGCTGACACACTTATAATGAATATCATAAAGCTTCCATTGATCGCGAATCATACCTACGATTCGAGTGCTGACACACTTATAATGAATATCATAAAGCTTCCCTCAATCGCGAATCATACTTGCGACTCGAGTGCTGACTCTCATATATATGCATGTACATACCAAAGTTATCAATAAGCTCAGTAGGGGCTATACTTGTAACAAGTATTATTCAACTGGGATTTCAAATGCAACTTTCCACATTTCCATATCAATTCAAAGTAATAGGCAGTTCAAAAAACACCTAAAGATACATATAAGGCACATAAAAACATCCTTGTGAGCCCTAAAACTACCCGACATAGCATGATAGTCGCTACGTACGGACTCTCGTCACTTTGTACGCACGCATCCCCAAAAATAATTACCCACTACATATATAACACCTATGGGGACAATTCCCTCTTACAAGGTTAGAAAGGAGACTCACCTCGTGTCGAATCTACCCCTCGGACCAAGGACGCGTCCGAACTCCGAACTATACACCCGAGGACTCGCAACTAGCCAAATATGTTACAATGATATCAATGCATCCTCAAAGTAGGGTAATATCCTATTTATTGAATAATTCAACATTCTTGAAGAATTCCCAAAATCCAACCTCGGGCCCGCACGCTCGGATTCAAATAATTCTTGAAGGAAACACTCACCCAAAGCCTAAGGATCATTAATATACGATTTTTACTTGATTTCATAGCAAATTCACGGGTAAATTCTCAAATTATCAAAAGCTCTAGGTTACTACCCAATTCTTGATTTTTCACTAATTAAGGTAGTTAATTAAGCTAGTAATCCATGCATGAAGCTAATATTACAGTAGATTTTTACTTACCTTCAATAACCAGGTCGTTTTCCCCTCAAAAATGGTGGAAATCGCCCCAAGAAAGAAGAAGATGATGAGAAATAATGAATTATACTCGTGTATAAAACACATTGTCTGAACAGTGTTTTCGCACCTGCGGCTCGAGGACCGCACCTGCGAAAATGGACTGGGGAGCCTGGGCCCGCACCTGCGGAGTGGAGACCGCACCTGCGGTTCCGCTCCTGCAGAACTTTTTCCACACCTGCGAGAATTGGCGAGACCATTGGGGGTCGCACCTATGAGGCTGGGACGGCAGGAGCGGTCCCGCACCTGCGGTCACACCAGAACAGGCGCACTAGCAGCTATTTCAGCTAGTTTTTGGCTCGTATTGTGTCCGGGAGGCACCTGGGCCCACCCGAGCCCCCGTCCAAATCTACCAACAGGTCCTAAATCATAATACGGACTCGCTCGAGCCTTTGGAACACCCAAACAGCGCTAAAACTCAAAATCACACCTCAAAACCCCAAGAACCAAACCTAAAAATTTTAAGTTTTCTAGACTTCGCTAACAATGCGCTGAACTGACCTATACTACTCGGAATGACACCAAATTTTGCAAGCAAGTCCTAAATGACATAACGGAACCATTCTCGACCTCAGAATTCCGTTCGGACCTCGATAACATAAAAACATGTCCAAAACCACAATAGGAACTTAAGGAACTTCTTATTTAATATTGGGCGCCGAAACGCTCCCGGGTCATCAGAAACCCATTCCAAATAAACCCCCAGGTCCAAAAACATCACACGAAGCTGCCGGAACCGACGAAACTCAATTCTGAGGTCGGTCACCCAAAATGTTGACCGAAGTCAAACTTGGCCTTAAAGGCCAACCTTAAGGAACCAATTGTTCCCGTAGCACTCTAAACACCTCCGAATCCCGGACCACCGGTCCCATAAAAAAGCAGCTATGGGAACTTTTATTTAGGGGAATGGGGTTCGATAACGCAAAATGACCGGTCGGGTCGTAACAATTACTTAAGGGGATGGGTCTGCATCTGCGAGCAATGGGCCACACCTCCACGCCCGCTCCTGTGGATATCTTCCATTTCCGCGATCCTCAAGCTCCTTGCCTCGCCCGCTTCTGTGCTCTATTTTCCGCAGATTCTACTCTGCTTCTGCGGGCCTATCTCGCACCTGTGCCCACAGACCAAGCTTGAACAAACTGCACCTGCGCTCATCCTTCCGCACGTGCGAGTCCGCACTTGCGATCTCCCCACCACGTGTGCAAAACACCATAAGACCAGAAAACTTCAGCAATTACACAAGTCAAAACTTCAATCCGTTAGGCATCTGAAACACAGCCGAGACTCCCGGAACTCAACCAAACATACCAACCAGTTCTAAAACACCATACGAAATTAGTCGAGCTCTAGAATCACATCACACATGCCAAAAACATGAATCACTCTCCGCTTCAAACTTAATCAAGTTGAAACTTCAAATTTCTATAACCGATGCCGAAACCTATCAGACCACGTCCGATTGACCCAAAATTTTGCACATAAGTCATATGAAGCATGATGGACCTAATCCAAGTTTCGTAATCGGAATCCGACCCTGATATCAAAAAGTTCACTTCTGGCCAAAATCTCCAAAAATTCGACTTTCGCCATTTCAAGCCTAAATCCGCTACAGACCTCCAATTCAAAATCCCGACACACACCTAAGTCTTGAATCACCCAACGAAGCTAATGGAACCGAAAAAACTCCATTCCAAAGTCGTCTTCCCATAGTTCCAACTACAGTCGAAATCCTAAGACTTAAGCTTCGATTGTGGGGACTAAGCGTTCAAAAACACACTGAAACCAAAAACAAAACCTCCCAGCAAGACACATTGGCAGAAAAGGTTACAGGGGAAACAATAAATAGAGGATCGGGGCTATAACTCTCAAAATGACCGGCTGGATCGTTACATCCGCCCCCTATTAAAATAATCGTTCGTCCTCGAACGAGTATAGAGACATACCTGAAGTGGTGAAAAGATGAGGATAACGGCTGCGCATATCATGCTCGGTCTCCCAAGTCGCCTCCTCGACCGGCTGACCCCTCTACTGGACCATCATGGAAGCAATGATTTTTTACCTCAACTTTGAAACTTTCCTGTCCAAAATAGCCACTGGCTTCTCAACATAAGATAGATCCTTGTCCAACTGGACTGAGCTGAAATCCAACACATGAGATGGATCACCGTGATACTTCCTGAGCATAGAAACATGGAATACCATATGAACTCCTGATAGACTAGAAGGTAAAGAAATCTCATAAGCAACCTCCCCAACTAGCCGCAACACCTCGGCGGGACCAATGAACGCCTTTCATAGGCGAAACTCGGATCAAGACCCTCTCTCCAATCATGAATGCAACATTGAGAACCTTCCGATCCGCATAGCTCTTCTGTATGGACTGGTCTGTGTGAAGTCGATCCTGAATCACCTTCACCTTATCCAGGGCATCCTTAACCAAGTCTGTACCCAATAATCTAGCCTCGCTTGACTCGAACCAACACACTGGAGACCGACACTGCCTACCAAACAGAGCCTCATACGGTGCTATCTGGATGCTCTACTGATAACTGTTGTTGTAGGAAAACTTCACAAGTGTCAAGAACTGATCCCACGAACCTCCAAACTCCATCACACACGCACGGAGAATAGCCTCTAATATCTGAATAGTGCGCTCGGACTGTCCGTCTGTCTGAGGGTGAAATATTGTGCTTAGCTCCACTCGAGTACCCAACTCATGTTGTACGAACCTCCAAACTGTGATGTAAATTGTGTACCCCGATCAGAGATGATTGATACTGGTACGCCATGAAGCGTGACGATCTCGCGGATATAAACTCAACCAGCTACTCAGAAGAATAGGTAGTCATCACAGGAATGAAATGAGCTGACTTGGTCAACCTATCCACAATCACCCAAACTGCATCAAACTTCCGCTGAGTTCATGGAAGTCCAACAACGAAATCCATAGTGATCCGCTCCCATTTCCACTCTGAAATCTCTAACTTCTAAAGCAACCCACCTGGTCGCTGATGCTCATACTTCACCAACTAGAAATTTAGACATCGAGCCACATACTCTACTATGTCCTTCTTCATGCTCCTCCACCAGTAATGCTGCCTCAAGTCCTGATACATCTTCAGGGCACCCGGATAAATAGAGTACCGCGAGCTGTGAGCCTCATGGAGAATCAACTCATGCAAACCATCTACACTGGGCACACATAGCCTACCTTGCATCCTCAATGCACCATCATCCCTAATAGTGACCTTCTTAGCATCACCGTGTTGGACCATGTCCTTAAGGACAAGTAGATGGGGGTCATAATATTGACGCTCCCTAATACGACCATAGAGAGAAGACCGAGAGACCACACAAGCCAATACTCGACTCAGCTCAGAAATATCCAATCTCACAAACCGCATGGCTAAGACATGTACATCCAACGCCAATGGCCGCTCTATTGTTGGTAGGTATGCTAAACTCTCCAAAATCTCCGCCCGGTGACTCAAGGCATCGGCCACCACATTGGTCTTCCCCGGATGGTACAAAATGGTAATATCGTAGTCCTTAAGTAGCTCCAACCACCTCTGCTAATGCAAGTTAAGATCTTTTTTCTTGAACAGATGCTGCAAACTCCAATGATCGGTGTAAATCTCACAAGGAATATCATACAAATAGTGCCGCCAAATCTTCAATGCAGGACAATAATTGCTAACTCAAGGTCGTGGATAGGATTGTTCTTTTCATGAACCTTATCTAGATGCGCAGGAAATCACCCTACCATCCTGCATCAACACCGCGTCGAGACCAATCGCAATGCATCGCAATATACAGCATAAGACCCAGAACCTGTATGCAATACCAATAGTGGGGCTGTAGCCAAAGATGTCTTGATCTTCTGAAAGCTCTCCTCACACTCCTTTGTCCACCTTAATGGACCACCATTCTAGGTCAGCCTGGTCATAGGTGCTGCAATAGATGATAAACCCTCCAAAAATGATGGTAATACCTCACCAAACCAAGAAAACTCCGGATTTCCGTAGCTGATGATGGTTTAGGCCAACTCTGCACTGCTTCCACCTTCTTCGGATCCACCTTGATCCCATCACTCGATAATGAATGACCCAAGAATGCCATTGAGTCTAGTCAAAACTCACACTTTGAAAATTTTGCATATAACTTCTTTTCTATCAAGGTCTGAAGTACATTACTCAGGTGCTACTCATGATCCTCCGATCCGGGAGTACACCAGAATGTCGTCAATGAACACAATGACAAAAGAGTCAAGATAGGGTCAGAACACACTGTGCATCAAGTGCATAGAAGTTACTGGGGCATTGGTCAGCCCAAATGACATCACAAGGAACTCATAGTGACCATACCGAGTCCTGAAGGCAGTCTTCGGGATATCTAGCTCCCGAATCTTCAACTGATAATAGCCTGAACGTAGTCAATCTTGGAATACACCTTGGCACCCTGTAACTGATCAAATAAGTCATCAATATGAGGCAATGGATACTTTTTCTTCACTGTAACTTTGTTCAGCTAGCGATAATTGATGCACATATGCATAGAACCATCATTTTTCTTCACAAATAAGACCGGAGCACCCCAAGGTGACACACTGGGCCGAATGAAGCCCTTATCCAGCAACTCTTGTAATTGCTCCTTCAACTCCTTCAACTCAGAAGGGGAATATGATATGGAGGAATAGAAATGTGTTGAGTGCCCGATAACAAATCAATGCCTAAATCAATATCTCTATCGGGCGGCATGTCTAGAAGATTAGATGGAAACACATATGGAAAGTCCCTCACTACTAGAACTGACTCAACTGTAGGGGTATCAATATTGACATCTCTCACATAACCTAGATACGCGTCACACTCCTTCTCAACCATTCGTTGGGCTTTAAGAAATGAAATAACTCTATTGGGAACATACTCTAAGGTACCCCTCCACTTTAATCGTGGTAATCCTGGCATAGCCAGCGTAACGATCTTAGCGTGACAATCATGAATAGTATAATGGGTGACAACCAGTCCATGCCCAAGATAACATCAAAGTCTACCATACTAAGCAATAATAAATCGGCTCTAGTCTCAAAACCACTAATGTCAACCAAATACAACCGATACACACGGTCCACAAAAATAGATCTGCGATCGCATAATGGGCCGCAAAAATGACATCAAAATTGGCCAAAAGGCTGCCTCACTCTGCGACCATTCTGCGGTCCGTAAAGTGATTCTGTGACCGCATAGTGGGATGAAAAAATTCCTTTTATGAGAAATATTTTCCCTCATCTATTTAACGCACTTCTCAATCCAAAAAGTCTGAACCGCGGCTTGCAAGCTCGCCGTGAAGAATTTCTACTATTATTGACCTCTACGCGTAACTCGGCATCACAGAATCCTTGTTTTCAGGAAAAATTTTACGGGGCCTTACATCCTTCCCCACTTAAGATCATTCGTCCTCGAATGAGGGTCAAGGTCTACTATTAGCCACTTATGCAACTCAGTTTTCCATACCACCCACCAGCAGCCCCAAATTTAACTAACTCACTAGATTTCCAGCTATTTCGCCTGAGTTTCCTTTGTAACTAGACCTATCCACCTGTCAGAGAGCCCAAGAAACATATCTTACAATATATGCACAACCTAACGACGTAACAAAACTCATAACGATACCAGTCGTGGCCTCATAAGCAACATATATAACTTAAAAGAGCACCTTTGCATTAATTGATCAAGTGATACAAAGTTCATAGGAAGTAACTTCATAGAAACTATTACATGGCTATTCAAACAAATGAGGGTACTTTTTTTTTTCCTTGGCTTCCCACATAGCTTGTTCAACATGTTGGTTTCGCCATAACACTTTCACGGAGGCAATTTCTTTATTTCTCAACTTTCGGACTTGCCTATCAAGAATGGCAACTGGAATCTCTTCATATGACAGTTCTTCAATAACCTCAATGGTCTCAACTGGCACAATAGCCGATGGATCTCCCACTACCTTCTTCAGCATAGACACATGAAATACTGGGTGTACTAATGACATCTCGGGTGGTAGCTCAAGCTTGTATGCTACTTGACCTACTCTTTGAATGATTCTGTACGGCCCGACATACCTCGAACTCAATTTCCCTTTCTTTCCAAACCACATAATACCCTTAACGGGGGAAACCTTCAAGAATACCCAATCATCCTCTTTGAATTCTATGTCTCTGCGACGAACATCCGAGTAGGATTTCTGATGACTCTGAGCAGTTTTCAGATGCTCCTTTATGATCTTAACCTTCTCCATGTCCTGGTGCACGAGGTCTAGCTCTATTAACTCAGCTTCCCCATTCTCGAACTACCCAATGGGTGATCTACTTCTCCTACCATACAATGCCTCAAACTATGCCATCTGAATACTAGCGTGGAAGTTGTTGTTATAAGCAAACTCTGTGAGCGAAAAATGATCATCCCAACTACCCTCAAAGTCAAGAACACAAGCACGAAATATGTCCTCAAGCGTCAGAATAGTCTGCTCTGCTTGCCCGTCGGTTTGTGGATGGAAGGTTGTGCTAAGATTTACCTGAATACCCAAACCATGCTGAAATTTCTTTCAAAAATTAGCCGTAACTGAGCTCCTCGATTGGAAATGATGGAACTGGAGTGCCATGAAGCCTGACTATTTCCTTGATATACAACTGAGCATACTGCTCCGCTGTTTCGATAGATTTAACTGGCAGGAAGTGCGCAGATTTCGTGGGTCGACCCACGATCACCCAAATTGAGTCAAACTTGCACGGAGTGCGTGGTAATCCTACAACAATATCTATATTAATCTTTTCCCACTTTCACATTGGAATTTCTATATTCTGTGCCATCCCACCGGTCCTTTTATGCTCGGTCTTCACTTGCTGACCGTTTGGACATTTTGCCACAAAGTCTGCCACATTCCTCTTCATGTCCTTCCACCAATAGACTTCCTTGAGATCATGATACATTTTCGTAGAACCTGGGTGCACGAAATATCTAGAAGTGTGAGCTTCTGTCATGATTCTTTTCCAAAGACCATCTACGTTTGGAACACATAGTCGCCCTTGGTACCGAAGCGTACCACCATCCATGCCAAGAGAAAATGCTATGGTATTATGTTTATGAATACCCTCCTTCAACTGTACCAGCATGGGATCATTGTATTGCTTCTCCTTCGCCTCCGCCACAAGCGATGATTCTACCCTATTCTGTACAATTACTCCTCCTTCATTAGAGTCCGCAAGACGAACTTCCAAACTAGCCAATTGGTGAACCTCCCTGGTCAATGACCTTTGACATGCCTCCAAGTGATCCAAACTACCCATAGATTTCCGACTAAGAGCATCTGCCACAACATTAGCCTTCCTCGGATGATATAAGATATCGATGTCGTAGTCTTTGAGCAGCTCAAGCCATCTTCTCTGCCTCAAATTCAATTCCTTCTGTTTGAAAATATATTGAATGCTCTTGTGGTCCGTAAATACATCCACATGGACCCTATACAAGTAATGACGCCAAATCTCCAATGCAAAGAACACCGCCGCAAGCTCTAAGTCATGTGTTGGATAGTTCTCTTCATGATTCTTGAAGTTTCTAGAAGCATAAGCTATAACCTTTCCATGTTGCATCAACACACACCCAAGCCTGATCCTTGAAGCATCACAATATACCACGAACCCATATGTACCCTCTTGTAGAGTTAACACTGGCGCCGTAGTCAATCTTGATTTCAACTCCTGGAATCTCCTTTCACAAGCATCGGACCATTGGAACTTAACCACTTTCTGCGTCAATTTAGTCAACGGAGAGGCAAGAGTAGAAAACTCCTCCACAAGTTTCTGGTAATACCCGGCCAAACCCAAGAAACTGCGAATCTTTGTTGGAGTTGTGGGTCTAGGTCAATTCTTCACTGCTGCAATCTTTTGAGGATAAACCATAATTCATTCTCTGGAGACGACATGAACCAAGAACGTGACAGATTCAAGCCAAAATTCACATTTCAAAAACTTCACATACAATTAGTGTTGATGAAGAGTCTGCAGAACAACCCTGAATGATCGGCATGGTCCTCTCGATTCGTGAATATACAAGAATGTTGTCAATGAACACTATCACAACGGAGTCAAAAAAAGGCTTGAAGACTCGATGACACCAGCGCGAATGGTGCAAAAATAAAATTATCAATACAAGATTTGGAAAAAAGTATGTCTTTTTTCATGTAGTGTTTCTTAATTAGTATCTAACGATTATCTTTAATTATCTAGAAGGTTTGCATTTTAAGGTTATTTTACACATAATTCAAATAACTCAAATATTTAACATGGTTAATGTCAAATATCAAAATAGAGTCATACTGGAAAACAAATTTCACTGACTAAAGAAGTTTTTTAAACTTTTAGATAGCCGGCTAAAATGAGTTTTGAATTAAGGATAATATTTTCACTTACATTAATATAAAAATAATTATTATTGACAAATAAAAATTTAGGAACTGAAATTTTAAAATAGAAATATTCTTTGAAAGATATCAGCACACCAAATAAGAAATCGTAGTAAAAAAGTCAAGTCGTATCTAAAGTGTCATTCATAGTCTCAACCTTTGATTGTTTTGTCATAAGTATGAGTTATTATTATGCTTCCCGACTATTTTTAGGATCCAATGACACCGGCAATAATTGTACCCAAAAAGAAAAATAGAATTATAAATAGGAGATTTGAGAAATGGTCAATCTTGTTCATGTAGTGTTTCTTAATTAATATTCAATGATTATCTATATTTATCGAGAAGGTTTATATTTTAAGATTATTTACATATAATCAAAAAACTCACATATTTGACATAGTTAGTGTCCAAGCATCCGCCTCGGTGCTAACACTAGTTATGGAATTGAAATGGGAACATCGAAAGGACTAATAGATTTTCCAAATTTGGTCGTGTCAGGGGGACCAAAGTCAAATTGGTGAAAGAGTAAAACAAAAAAAAAAGGGACCAAAGTCAGATTGTGGAAACGAAAAACAGTTTTGCTACATATGATTTTAATATGTTACTATCCATAGATTGTGGCGATAGTTATCACTGATAAAAGAGCTGGCTACCGAACCATTGAAAACTTAGGAGAGGTATATTATAAAAATAATAGGTATGAACTGTCAATAATAGCATCTTCTGAAATTGCTAATTGGTTGAACTGGCTGTAAACAGAATTGTGTTAAATGTGTTGCTAAGCTGGACCCAAAAAGGTACAAGCTTGGGTAGCTAAGGGTATAACCAAAATCCAGCATTACTCCAATGCCTGCAGTTTTTACAAAGTTCTTTTTCTATACATCTTTAAATTTTGTCCGTGAGTGGACCCGCGAATAGCGAGGGACAGAAACTTAATACACGTAGTTTATTTAGGGAGATAGACCCGTGCACTTAATTGATATAACATAGAATTACAACCACTAGACTCTAACTCTCATCTTCCTTCCCTCCCCCCACCCCCACCACCACAAAAAAAGAGAGAGACCCATAAAACCTTATAAGGCTGGAAATTAAGTTGAATTGTCAATAATACTCTGCGTACACACTACCCTCCTCATCTCACACTTGTGAGATCCACTAGGTCGTCGTTGTATTAATACTTTGAAATTGGTCTATGGTCATTCACGTCACTAATTTTCCCCACAACATTAGTTATAATTATATGTGCACTAGACACACAACTGTAGAGTCATCATTAGGCTTGTATGTCTATACCTAGTTAAAATACAATACTCGATGATATATTTTTTTTCATGTAGGCCCGGTGATGAAAGCACTAAATTCATTCTTGCATCACAAAATCATTTCAAAAAGCTTTTGGCTTCTGGTTTTCTAGGTGCCTGGCACCAAATTAGCACGGGCACTTCCAATTCTGGATACAGAAAACTCAAGTGCATTAAGTGAAAAAGTTACAGAACTTCCTAAAACGAAGATAAGTGACCTGGCAATTCTTTATAGTTAAGTTTCATCATTAGCTGTCTGAATCATGTATGAGATGGGAAAGAAACTACCACTCCATTGCAGTGACTTCTTTTGTTGTTGGGAGAAAGGCTATAAGCATGCCTACTTTTCTGTTTCCCAAAGGTAAAAATAAGTTAGCATCTCAAAGTCCTAAATATAATTAACGGATAATAATAACATAAACAACTATAGAGGACCTAAGAGTCAAACAATAAAGTTCTCGTTTCTTTTAATTTGGCTGTTCCATGCTAGGGGAAGGACACCCCCAAAGGAACCATTCCCTGTCCGTCCCTCGGTGCCCACCCCACAACCCGCTCTCACCGGGGAGCAGCTCAAGCAATCTACCAACAACCGATGGGTGTGGAACTAGGACCCCGTTTCCAACACTCAAAGCCAATTTTCCGAAGTTATGAGTCCATTTTCCCTACTTATCCCCCGACTAGTGGTTGTTCACCTTTGACACCTTATGCGGTTATGCGTACGACCGAGCATGAATAACACTTAGTCTTCTGCATTTCATGGGCTGCCAGGGGCACACTGGACATCAGCATCTTGTGGGTTGAAAGCTCAAATTTTGAATTTGTATCATATAGCAGTGCACTTCTCAAAAAATAATGTGTATATGAGCTTGACAATTATCTGACACACAATGCATGCTTAGTGGTTTTGAACAAGTATACAATTTGCAGAGCTAGAAGATCATTAATGATTTCCTCTTAATGAACAAAAGAATACCTCTAGTTACTAATGATATGGTATTTAGATTCAACATAGCTTTCTGCCTCCCATAAAAATGATCCAAAAGCAACTGCCTCCAGAACCAGCATTGTCAAACCAGAGTATGTAACAGAGAGAACTTCATCATTAGATACATCTAGCGTACCATCGTCAGAAACTTTAATATCAGGCCGTCCAAACAATGCTTGCGTCTGCTTTTCAATCACAGAAATTGCTTCCTTTGATCTTAAGGTTGCATATCTCTGTAGTGTCTCCGCATCCAAATACATCACATAAGATCTCAGCCTTTGTGATTTATCCTCAATATCAGAATCCGCTAAACCTTCTCTGTCACCATCTTCAGGGTAAATTTCTATCAATGACTCTGGATCCCATAGTTGTCTTGGTGCTGCTGGCTCATCAGGATTTGTTGAGATCTGGAAACTCTCAGGAGGCTTACTCATACTCCTCTCGAGTTGATAACGTTCGTCAACCCTTTTGAGGAAATATCCATACATAATAGAAGCAGCATAGAGCTTACCAAGTTTGACTTTGCTAATTTGAACAATGCTATCAAGAGGCCCCACTTCACGCTCACCAAGAACTATAGATATGTGGCTTACGATCATTTCAAATGCATCAGCAGAGTGAATAGATTCTAGCTTCTGCTCTTGATTTGGCCAAAAACCCACACTTCCAGTAGGATCTGATGTTTCAGATATTTTTGGGATCAACAAAATTTCATTGTCTACAAATTTATGTACAATTAAGCAGTATAGAATCTCCTCTAATGTTTTCCGCCTTTCCTTCTCTCTAACTTCAGCTATTCTCCTGAAATTCAAAATGAATTTCTATCAGGCATATCCATATATATAGCTTGGCTGTAGGAAACGATAACTAAAATATGACTCTCTAAGCAAACATTAAAAAGAAAAAAACAAAGATCAAATAAATTACTTATGGAGGACATCTTTGGACGAAGGCTGATATTCCTTTGATTGGGTATCCCGTTCAATCTGAAGGTTTTCCAGCTGCTGTTCGATAGCTGCAGGGAGCAAATGCGGATGGGTTTGTAACATCTGCCCTAAAAACTGACCAACGGCAGACTCCAACTGAACAGGAGCAACTGGGACCAAATCACCTCCTGAACTTCCTGATGCTGTTGCTCTTATCATCCAGTTTCTAGTTTGGGCCTTTCCTGGCCCATATCCTAGCCTCGGGACAGAAAAAGAGGAGCTCTGCAGAAGAAAGTAAGATTATTTACAGGCAATAAATGTAAGATTATTACAGGTATTAAAGAAATTTCTCTTGTGAAAACTGGAAGCTAGAAATTAGTGCACCTTCATGATCCTCTGTCAAGAACATTGGCATAAAACAACAACAACAACAACTACACAAACCTAATGAATTCCCACAAGTGGGGTCTGGGGAGGGTAGAGTGTACGCAGACCTTATCCCTACCTTGTGCAGGTAAAACATTGGCATACAATTTTAAAATCAGCTAAATGGTCAAATTGAATCGTTTCTTTTTTACTTCTTGAGAAAGATATATCAGATGAAGCCACAGAGAGTACAATCATCACGTACTATTTAAACTACAACAACCTTTTCTTCTTTTAAGCCCCCGACCCCGAAAAGGAAGGGGTAAGTAAACAACGAACCAATATATCTGTAAGCCCTTAAATCAGGTTATTTGATTCCAAATTCCATCACTCAAGCCTACAATCTGGCATAAATAAACTTCAAACTATGAACTCCAAATCAAACTTCTCCTTTAACCATAGATATATTTACAGAAGAAAATCCAAATTTAACATATTTACAGCTGATCAAAAAGGTTCTAAGCCAAACAACATATTTCATGCACTTGATTAGCCAATTTTTCTGAAGATGTAAAGCCAAACAAATGGTCCCGAGAAGATATCTTTACACATTTTAAGTTTACCAGACCACACTCAATGTATGTTGAAGAAGAAGTGATATATCTTTAAATGTTAGTGATAAATGTTTCTCCTCGATCATGTGTAATGCATCCACCTCTATTTCAGTCACTTTTGTATTCCCAAAAGTCTAGTTCTATTATTTACCAATTCTAGTTACATGAAATGAATTCAACTAATGATCACTGAGTCTGAGAACTTTAATATCTGGTAGGTGAAATAGGTCTACCTTAAGGGTTTCCAAAATGCAAATATACCAATTTGAGCCTACTTGATGTAAACACTTATACCTCAAGTTCTATATTACAAGTTATGTAAGTTAAAAACATTTTTAACTAAAATGTTGAAAGTCAAAAAAGATAGTCATGTTGAAATTGAGGGAGTAAATTTGTCAGTACATCAAACAGCAGATCAATATTTAGTCATGTAAAGGAAAGATAGAGGAACAAACAGATCCTTGAACCTTAATCGAGAACTTTGAAAACTGGACATTGATCATCATTAACAGGAATAAAGGTACCATGTATTCCAAGATAAGCAAAAGTCAGAAATGATGGTGAGTAGAGGTTAGTTTCATCTGCAGTGTGAACCTTTCTACTTCTTTTTCTGGGAATCTTGGTAGCTACAAAAATCAGTTTGATTTGATTATATGCAGTAAAAGCTCTCTGTATTCCAGGACAAAAGAAGATCCAGAGAAACTATTTCTTCATCTATATGGAGCATGTAGCCTTTTAGGAGTACGATGGGCAGTGTCAAACAATGTGAAGGATGTGGCGGCCAATGACAAAGCAGCTTAAGGATTTACAGAACACTATACCTCTATGCACCAACAATACGGACAGTAAGGAAAACAACTGCACTACATTACGTAAAGCTACGTGTCTACATTCTCTATCATTTTGGTGTAAATGAAGGATGTAAATCATTACAACAGTCATTTGTAGACACCTTGTATACTAGATAGGAACTTAAGTCCTTATTTTGTATAAATTCCAACACTTTGTTAGTGCTATTTTGGTGACAAAAATTTACTAACTTATACAGTTATACTTATACCCCAATAAAAGGGATTGAACATGGACATTTCAATTAGTGATTATGCATCTTATTTTCATGTTAAACTTTTAGAAATAGACAAAAAGCATATGGAACATTGGAGAAAAGAGACATGCAATGCCCTAGTGCTCTGAAAGCCTTTTTCACGATCCAGTTTCAAGTGTTAATGGTATTTAGACTACCTCCCCCTTATTTCCTCAACAACTGTAATCCGCCATTTTCTTGCAAAACCCTAAGAGTACGCATATATTCTTCATCAAATTGACAATCAATGAATTTGGTTTTCAAGCCAAAATATACCATATTAAGTTTGTCATCTGGGTACCTTTCAATCTTCATTATGCTCGTCACAAAGTTTTTCTATCTAATCACGAATTACTCATTTAGAAGTAGTGCACACTGAACTTCTACATCACCCTTCCTATAATTATGGTAATTGAAATGGAAGTCGGCACTTTGTCTCTTACACCATAATTTTGTAACATTCTTATGCTATACGGGAGAGCAAATTTCAAAAAACAGCCCTCGATACCTCTTTTCCCAATTCGTGTACTTCTCAATACTGAATCATTATACAATTCCCCACTACTTAATTTCATTTGATTATTTTTATATTTTCATATCTCTGTTGTCTCCACTGCACAATAATCATGTTCAATCTCCTAATTAAAATAAGAATAATAAATAGGAAAATTGTTTCATTCGCAACGTCTACATATGCTAATCACTACTAATTTTTTTTTTTTTTTTTTTTTTTGGGGGGGAGAGGGGAGGCGGGGTTAACTCTTCAACCAAAAAAATGCGGCTAATGCCAATTGTGACCTTTATCTTCACATAATTAACACAACGAGTTTACATGTAAGTATTTACCGAGTCAAATTAACATACTAATTTATCTAGTTTCTACAGAATACCATGACTGTATTGAAACCAAATATATTTCTTACTTTGGAGAAAGAATGAGAGAGGAAGGATTTGGTGGGGTCGGAGAATGCGGGAAACTGTTTCAAACCGCCACCTGCATTGGACGGGATAACAACGGACACATCGGCGAATATCCCGGTCATTTGCATCGACTATTCAGTGGCGGAGGTGAGGGGGGAATCTTCTGGTTGGCTGCTCCTGTTGCTAAGCCAACGGTAGAGCCGCGATTTTGCTGATATTTTTTGTAGTTGGTCACTTGGTTGCGTACGGAGGAAAATATTAGTTGGTTACGTGGCATTCAAACAAAAGTATCTAATCTAGTTGCTTTATTTATTTATTTATTTATTTATATATATGAAACTAATACTTTTTCAATTTTAATTATGTGAATCTGTTTGACTGGACACAGAGTTTAATAAAAAATAAAGACTTTTGAAATTTGTGGTCCAAAACAAGTCAAAAAGGAGCTCGGAGTATTTATGTGATTATAAACTTCTCATTAAGGGTATAATAATTTTTATAGTTATAGGCGGTTGGGGCAACGACCCTGTACAACTGTATAGCCTATTAGTATAGCTATATACTATATTGGTATCATATGTTAGTTGGAACCTCAGTTGCAAGAACGATCCCGCACAACTATATACCCTGTTAGTATATTTATATACTATATTAATACCATATGTTAGTTGAAATTCTATTAGTTGTATTAGCTGCATTTAATTGGTATACTATTTGATTTTCTTTTAATAATAGTAGTATAGTATTGTGATGACCCAAAAGGTCATCCCGTGTAATTTTAGCTAAATCTGTGTTTCGAGGCCGTGAAAGCCTCCTTTTATCTCACCTCGATGTGCGTGCACATTCCGAGCGTGTAGCAGGGAATCCGTTAAGTGGAAAATTGATAAAATGATGATTTTGTATTAATTATTTGAGTAAAGTTGACTTTGGTCAATATTTTTAGTAAACGGACCCGGACCCGTAATTTGATGGCCCCGAAGGTCCATAGGAAAATATAGGACTTGGGCGTATGTCCGGAATCGAATTCCGAGGTCCCAAGTCCGAGAAAATGGAATTTTGAAGAAAATTATTTTTTGAAAAATATAAAGGTTTGTTTTGAAAATGAGATTTGATGTGAAACCTGTGATACCGAGCCCGTATTATGGTTCCGAAGCCTGGAACAGGTTCAATATGTTTTATATGTGTTATTTGTGAAATTTGGTAAGAAACGGACTTAGTTTGACGTGATTCGGATCAAAAATGGAAAATTTTAGAAATTTTAGAAGTTTAAAGGAATTTCATTGATTTTGAGGTTTAATTCGATGTTTATGATGTTATTTTGGTGGTTTGATTACTTGAATAAGTCTGTAAGATATTTTTGAGGTTGCGTGCATAATTGGTTTAGAGACCCGAGGGCTCGGGTGAGTTTCGGGTAGGCGTCGGGGTGGTTTAACTTAGAAAAATCTGATTTTTCTGTTGTATCTGGTGTCCAGGTCTTTTGACCTTCGCGATCGTGGTGCACTGCATGCGATCGCGAGGAGCAAGTCTGGGAGGGGGTTGAATTACCCTACGCGAATGCAGGGCCTTGGACGCGAACGAGGAGCTTGGGTAAAAAGCTCTACGCGAACGCGAGGGGCCTCACGCGAACGCATAGTGCAAATGTGAGGCCGGGGGCAGGGTAGCTAGTGCTCTACGCGAACGCAGTCGCTTGGTCACGATCGCGATGGTCCAGGTCCAGTAATCTACGCGATCGCAGTAGGCCTGTCGCGATCGCGTAAGTTATTTTCGCCCAGTCATTTATTTTGTCCAAAAATAGAATGTATTATGGGAAGTACTCCATTTTTCACAACTTCTTCTTCTCCACACCTCCTTGGGCGATTTTTGAAGAACATCTTCACCATAGCTTCATAAGTAAGTGTTCTTAGACTCATTTTCTTCCATTTTATCATCACCCATTAGATTTCTAGGCCTAAAACATGAGATTAAGGGTAGAAAATTAGGGATTTGGGTAGAGTTAGGGCTTTTTGATTATTTGGGAATTTGACCTCGTTTTGGGATCGGATTTCAAAATAAATTATATATTCGGGCTCGTGGGTGAATGGTTGATCGGGTTTTGGTCCGAACCTCGTGTTTTGACCAAGCGGGTCCGGGGTCGATTTTTTGGATTTTTGGAAAGAATGTTGGGAATTCTATAATTAAGCATTGAAATTGACTTGTTTAGAATTTATTGATATTATTGAGTCCATTATGTCTAGATACGGTTGATTTGGAGTTAGGTTCAGAGGGAAAAGCGGTGCTTGAGACGTGATTTTGCTCTTTGGAGTCGAGGTAAGTGTTTGGCCTAACCTTAGCTTGAGGGAATAGGTGTTGAGTCTTATTTGCTACTTGTTATCCCATGTCCAACGTATAGGTGAGGTGATGAGTACCTATATGTTATTGTCTAGCATGCCTGTGAGTCGGTTTTTCTGATATGTGTGATTTTTCATCGATATTCACTGTGTTATGAAGTAAGTTTCACCTTTGAGGTTATATAATTTATGGAAATTCTTGGTTGTGAATACTGTTGGTAAAATGTTCGGTTGTGGATTATTTTGTTAAGTTATACCCGTGAGCGAGATTTGTTATAGTTGTGTCCCTTGCCGGAGCGGTATTATTTCGGTTGTTGTCCCCTTGCCAGGATGTTGTGACTTATGATTTATGTTCTTGATTTCCCTTGCCAAACTGTTGTTCTTGATATTGTTTGGGTGAGGAAGAGTGTAAAGCACGAAGGGTGATGCCGTGCATTCATTTATTTATTGCTCTGTGAGGATGAGAGTATAAAACCACGAAGGGTGATGTTGTGCCATGATATGATAACTGATAGCACGAAGGGTGATGCTGTGCCATGATATGATAATTGAAATCACGAAGGATAATTCCGTGCCATTTCCTTATTTATTGTCTTGGTGAGGATGAGAGTAAAAGCACGAAGGGTGATGTCGTGCATTTGTTTTGGTGAGAACGAGAGTAAAGCACGAAGGGTGATGCCGTGCACTTGTTTGTTCTCTGTTGTTATTTTGATACTTAGACGGTTGCCTTGTTCTGTTATTCAATAAGTGTTTTCCCCTTTTTACCCAGCATGTTTTCTCCGTATTTGTACTTAACTGTTTACTTCCTGCTGTTATTTCTGTTATATACTATTGAATTGCACAGGTGTTTATTATTTGTCGTGTCCTAGCCTCGTCACTACTTCATCGAGGTTAGGCTCGGCACTTACTAAGTACATGGGGTCGGTTGTACTGATGCTACCCCTGCACTTCTTTATGTTGTGCAGATTACGGTACCGGACCCGGTGGTCAGTGATCGAGGGAGTATCATTCAGTCCACATGCGACACTGAGGTAGTCTTGCAGGCCTTGGCGTCACCTCCTATTCCTTTCCATTTTTGCCTTTTCTTGTATTTCCAAGACAGTTGCACATGTTTATTTCCGACCTTTATTTTTAGTAAATCTTAGTCGTTTGTGAAATTGTGATACCAGTTCGTTTATGTAAGGATTTTGTAATATTGAATATTTAAGTTTATGATTTCTTAGCTTCCGTACTGTTTATTCATTTTTGTTCATGTTCATTATTGTTCTCTTAAATGACAAAAAAAATGAGGAAATGGGTTTGTTTTACGAACGTTGGCTTGTCTAGCGGGTTCAACGTTAGACACCATCACGGCCCCGACGGTGGGAATTCGGGTCGTGAGAAGTTGGTATCAGAGCTCTAGGTTCCTTAGGTCTCACAATTCACGGACAAACTTGGTAAAGTCTGAGAGATCGATACGGAGACGTCTGTACTTATCCCCTAGAGGCTGCAAAGTTAGGAATAACTTCACATCTTTTCTTCTCCGTCATGCGATTTGAGTTATGATTGCTAACTGTGTTTCTATTCTATTCTCTCGCAGATGGCGAGAACGCGTGCTTCCTCATCGACCGATCCTCCCGTTGCAACTCCTACTAGAGGCCGCGGTCGCGCTAGAGGCCGAGGCAGAGCCAGGGCTCAGCCCAGAGCAGCAGCCCCAGTAGGGGATCCCTGGGTGGAGGTTGCTGAGGAGATTCCTACCCGTACAGTCCCAGTTGGACCAGCTCAGGTCCCAGAGGGGTTCATTTCCACCCCGGTTCTTCAGGACGCTCCGGTCCGCTTAGTGGGCCTTATGGAGAGTGTGGATCAGGTCGACCTTCTTCCTACTGCAGCAGTCGTCTCTCAGGCCGGGGGAGGGACCCAGACTCCTGCTACCCGCACACTAGAGCAGTTAGCTTCTCAGTTCCAGACTCCAGCACCTCAGACAGCTAGAGCAGCTCAGCCGGGTATTGTGGCATAGGCAGTTGAGGGAGCATATATGTCTGCCGACGCTTTGTCGAGATTGGACCGGTTCACCAAGCTATTTCCTACTACATTTATTAGTGCACCATCAGAGTATCCCCAGGATTTCTTGGACAGTTGCTATGAGGTTCTTCGGAACATGGGTATCGTGGAGTCCAATGGAGTTGATTTTGCTACATTCCATCGTTCTGGTACCGCCAAGACTTGGTGGAGGGACTACTGCTTGACCAGACCAGTTGGGTCTTCGCCTTTGACTTGGGCTCAGTTCTCCGAGTTATTCTTGGGGAAGTTTCTTCTGATTATTCAGAGGGAGGATCTTCGAAGGTAGTTTGAGCGCCTCCAGCAGGGATCTATGACTGTTACACAGTATGAGACCAGGTTCATTACTCTGGCTCGACATGCTATCATGATACTCCCCACTGATCGTGAGAGGGTGAGAAGGTTTATTGAGGGTCTAGCTCGGCCTTTTAGAATTCAGATGGCCAGGGAGACAGTTACCAATATCTTATTTCAGTAGGCGGCCCACGTGGCCAGGCGTATCGAGATGGTCTTATCACTGGGCAGTGGTCAGGGGTCTGACAAGACACCTCGTCATTTCGGCTGATTCAGTGGTGCCTCATCTGGAGGCAGAGATTCTTTTGGCAGAGGTCATCCTTCAAGACCATTCCAGTCAGCACTCCAAGTATCCTGTAGTGCACCACCAGTTCCTATTAGTGCACCACCGCTTCAGAGCTTGCAGTGTGGTTATTTTGGTCGACAGGGATAGTTTCAGGGCCAGCGGTCTCAGTAGCAGAGGGCTTGTTACTCTTGTGGTGATCTAGGGCACATTGCTAGGTATTGCCCCCGAGCTTCTAGTGGTTCTCAGCATCCGGGTTCCCGTGCTATGATTCCCGCGCCAGGTTCACCCCCACCCCCTCAGCCAGCTGGGGGTGGAGGTCGAGGTGCCGGAGGTGGAGGCCAGTCAGTTATAGGTGCAGGACAGGCTACGAGAGGTAGAGGTCAGCCCGCAGTAGATCGACCTAGAGATGTTCAGGTTGGAGGGGCTCCGCCCCGATTCTATGCTATTCTTGCCAGGCCTGAGGCTGAGGCCTCTGATGCAGTCATTACAGGTATGGTTTCATTTTGCAGTAGAGATGCTTCGGGTTTATTTGATATGGGGTCTACATTCTCCTATGTGTCTTCTTATTTTTCTCCTTGTCTGATTATGCCCCGTGATTCCCTGAGTACTCATGTATATGTATCTACACCGGTGGGTGATTCTATTATGGTAGATCGAGTCTACCGTTCATGCTTAGTGGTTATTGGTGGTCTGGAGACTCATGTAGATCTCTTGCTTCTTGATATGGTTGATTTCAATGCCATCTTGGGGATGGATTGGTTATCTCCCTACCATGCTATTCTAGACTGTCATGCCAAGATAGTGACCTTGGCCTTACCGGGAGTACCTCGATTGGCGTGGAGAGGGACTCCTAGTCATTCTTCCGGTAGAGTGATTTCATATACGAAGGCTCGACACATGGTCGAGAAGGGTTGTTTGGCCTATTTGGCCTATGTTCGTGATTCTAGTGCCGAGGTTTCTTCTATGGAGTCTGTGCCCATTCTTCATAAGTTTCTAGAGGTATTTCTTGCTGACCTGCCGGGTATGCCACCCGACAGGGATATAGACTTTTTCATTGAGTTGGTTCCGGGCACTCAGCCCATTTCTACCCCACCATATCGTATGGACCCGCCAGAGTTGAAGGATCAGATACAAGACCTGCTTGATAAAGGCTTCATTAGGCCTAGTGTTTCTCCTTGGGGTGCCCCCGTGTTGTTTGTTAAGAAGAAAGATGGCTCAATGAGGATGTGTATTGACTACCGGCAATTGAACAAGGTTACTATTAAGAATAAGTATTCTTTGCCGAGGATTGATGATTTATTTGACCAGCTTCAGGGTGCTACCATGTTTTCCAAGATAGACTTGAGATCTGGGTACCATCAGTTGAGGATTAGGGTGTCTGATGTCCCTAAGACAGCCTTTCGCACTCGGTATGGGCATTATGAGTTCTTGGTGATGTCATTTGGGTTGACAAATGCCCCCGCTACTTTTATGGAGTTGATGAACCGAGTGTTTGGCCCCTATTTGGACTCATTTGTGATTTTTTTCATTGACGATATTTTGATTTACTCCCGTAGCAGAGAGGAGCATGAGCAGCACCTTCGAGTCGTCCTCCAGACTCTGAAGGATAGTCAGTTGTATGCCAAATTTTCCAAGTGTGAGTTCTGATTGAGTTCAGTTGCATTTCTAGGCCATGTGGTATCATCAGAGGGTATTCAGGTGGATCCCAAGAAGATTTCAGCAGTCAGAGATTGGCCTAGGCCCACTTCGGCTACAGAGATCTGGAGTTTCTTGGGCTTAGCAGGTTACTATCGCCGGTTTGTGGAGAGCTTTTCATCTATTGCAGCCCCGATGACCAAGTTGATTCAGAAGGGTGTCCAATTGAGGTGGTCTGATGAGTGTGAGGCGAGCTTTCAAAGATCAAGACAGCCTTGACCACGACACCGGTGTTAATTTTTCCCACAGGTTCAGGGCCTTATACCGTGTACTGTGATGCTTCACGGGTGGGACTTGGTGCAGTGTTGATGCAAGATGGCAAGGTTATAGCTTCTGCTTCACTTCAGTTGAAGGTTCATGAGAAGAACTATCCAGTCCATGACTTAGAGTTAGTAGCTATTGTTCATGCGTTGAAGATTTGGAGGCATTATCTGTATGGGGTGCCATGTGAGGTGTTCACAGATCATAAGAGTTTGCAGTATTTGTTCAAGCAGAAGGAGTTGAATATGAGGCAGAGGAGATGGTTAGAGCTGTTGAAAAACTATGACATTACCATCTTATATCATCCGGGGAAGGCCAATGTGGTGGCCGATGCTTTGAGCCGGAAGTCAGCCAGTATGGCTAGTCTTGCTTATATAACAGTTGGAGAGCGACCGCTCACTTTGGATGTTCAAGATTTGGCCAACTGGTTCATGAGATTGGAGGTTTCCAAGACTGGCAATGTTTTGGCCCATATTGTGGCCCGTTCTTCATTATATGATCGTATTCGGGCCAGGTAGTATGATGATCGTCATTTATGTGTTCTTAGAGATACAGTCCGGCACGGAGGTGCCAAGAAGGTCACAGTGGATGATGAGGAAGTCTTGAGGATGCAGTGCCGTATTTGTGTACCTGATGTTGATGGCATTCGTGAGTTGATATTGTAGGAGGCCCATAGTTCCCGGTATTCCATTCATCCGGGTGCCGCAAAGATGTACCAAGACTTGCGACAGCATTATTGGTGGTGGAGGATGAAGAAGGATATTGTAGCATATGTAGCTCGGTGCTTGAACTGTCAGCATGTTAAGTACGAGCACCAGAGACCCAGTGGTTTGATGCAGCAGATTGAGCTTCCTAAGTGGAAGTGGGAGCGTATTACCATGGATTTCATAGTTGCGCTCCCACGGACTCAAAGGAAGTTTAATGCGTCGTGGGTCATTGTGGATAGGCTGACCAAGTCAGCACACTTCATTCCTGTATCAGCTTCGTATTCCGCGGAGAAGTTGGCAAAGATTTACATGAGAGAGATAGTTCGATTTCATGGTGTGCCCGTGTCCATTATATCTGACCTAGGTACTCATTTTACCTACCACTTCTAGAGAGTATTTCAGCGTGAGTTGGGAACACGGGTTGATTTGAGCACATCATTCATCCTCAGACGGACGGACAGTCCGAGCATACTATTTAGATTTTGGAGGATATGTTGCGAGCATGTGTCATTGACTTTGAAGGTTCATGGGACCAGTTCTTTCCTTTAGCTGAGTTTGCCTACAACAACAGCTATCAGTCGAGCATTCATATGGCTCCGTATGAGGCGTTGTATGGTAGACGGTGTCGGTCGCCAGTTGGGTGGTTCGAGCAGGGAGAGGCTAGATTGTTGGGTTCAGAGTTAGTCCAGGATGCCTTGGATAAAGTGAAGATTATTCAGGATAGACTTCGTACAGCCCAGTCCAGGCAGAAGAGTTACGCGGATCGCAGAGTTCGTGATTTGGCATTTATGATCGGAGACCGGGTATTTCTTTGAGTGTCACCCATGAAGGGCGTGATGAGGTTCGGGAAGAAGGGAAAGTTGAGCCCTAGGTGCATTAGTCTATTTGAGATTCTGTATAAGGTAGGAGAGGTGGCCTACAGACTTGCTTTTCCACCTAGTTTATCAACCGTGCATCCAGTGATTCACGTATCTATGCTTCGGAGGTACATTGTCGGTCCATCTCATGTGCTTGCCTTCAGCAGTGTCCAGTTGGACAAGAATTTGACTTATGAGGAGGAGCCGATAGCCGTATTATCTCGGCAGGTTCGTTAGTTGAGATCCAAGAGTTATCCTTCGGTTCGTGTTCAGTGGAGAGGTCAGCTTATCGAGGCAGCTACCTGGGAGACCGAGTCCGACATGCGGAGCCGATATCCCCATCTTTTCCCCGATTCAGGTACCTTTCTATGTCCGTTCGAGGGCGAATGTTTGTTTTAGAGGTGGAGATTGTGATGACCCAAAAGGTCATCCCATGTAATTTTAGCTAAATCTGTGTTCTGAGGCCGTGAAATCCTCCTTTAATCTCACCTCGATGTGCATGTGCAGCCCGGGCGTGTAGCCGGGAAGCCATTTAGTGGAAAATTGATAAAATGATGATTTTGTATTAATTATTTGAGTAAAGTTGACTTTGGTCAACAGTTTTGGTAAACGGCCCCGGACCCGTGATTTGACGGCCCCGAAGGGTCCGTAGGAAAATATGGGACTTGGGTGTATGCCTCGAATCGAATTCTGAGAAATGGAATTTTGAAGAAAATTATTTTCTGAAAAATATGAAGGTTTGTTTTGAAAATGAAATTTGATGTAAAACCTGTGATACCGGGCCCGTATTATGGTTCCAGAGCCCGAAACAGGTTCAATATGTTTTATATGTGTTATCTGTGAAATTTGGTAAGAAACGGAGTTTGACGTGATTCGGATCAAAAATTGAAAATTTAGAAGTTTTGGAAGTTTAAAGGAATTTCATTGATTTTGAGGTTTAATTCGGTGTTTATGATGTTATTTTGGTGTTTTTATTACTTGAATAAGTCCGTAGGATGTTTTTGAGGTTGTGTGCATAATTGGTTTGGAGCCCCTAGGGCTCGGGTGAGTTTCGAGTAGGCGTCGGGGTGGGTTAACTTAGAAAAGTCTGGTTTTTCTGTTGTATCTGGTGTCCAGGTCTTTTGACCTTCGCGATCACGGTGCACTGCATGCGACCACGATGAGAAAGTCTGGGAGGGGGTGGAATTACCCTACGTGAACGCATGGCCTTGGACGCGAACACGGAGCTTGGGGAAAAAGCTCTATGCAAACGCGAGGGGCCTCACGCGAACGTGTAGTGCAAATGTGAGGCCGGGGGCGGGGTAGCTAGTACTCTACGCGAATGCGGTTTCATGGTCGCAATCACGATGGTCTAGGTCCAGTACTCTACGCGATTGCAGTAGGCCTGTCGCGATCGTGTAAGCTACTTTCTCCCAGTCATTTATTTGTCCAAAAGCAGAATGTATTACGGGAACTACTCCATTTTTCATAACTCTTCTTCTCCACACCTCCTTGGGCAATTTTTGAAGAATATCTTCACCATAGCTTCAGAGGTAAGTGATATTAGACTCATTTTCTTCCATTTTTATCATCACCCATTAGATTTCTAGGCCTAAAACATGAGATTAAGGGTAGAAAATTAGGGATTTGGGTAGTGTCACGCCCCAAAACCGAGGGACGAGACCGGCGCCTAACCGGATGATCCCGGTCAAGCCGACCTAGGTTGCCTTTCCTACCCAATGCATCACCCCGTATTTATAATATACAAATTTGTAAATGAAATAGCAAATGGAATCAAAGTATGAATTTACAACATAGGTCCATTTTCCTCTTTTAAAGCTTCAACATTTGATAATCCCAAAATATACAAACTAAGCTCAACATTCCCAACACGGGACCACGGTTACGAATAGTTACAACTACTACCCAAAAATATATACAACTCACACAGTGTCTACGGAGCCTCTAAAGATACGGAGAATAGTATACATACTTACCGGCAACAAGGCCACGGCTATACCTTTTACAATATAAGCAAAGAGAATGATATAGTCCACACACGACCCCGAGAGGAAATGGGGCTCAGAACTTCTAAAGAGATAAGAAGCAGGCACCACTAACGGCGGACCGAGCTACCTGCTATAGAACCACCTACATCCATATAAAAGATGTAGCGCCCCCGGAAAAAGGGACGTTAGTACCATTGAATAGTACTAGTATGTATAAACAAACTTTACTCTATGTAAAATTAAGCAATACACATATATGAGGAAGTTAAAGAAACCCAAACAAATATGGCACAGAGATACAGAGAATCACAAATGAGGTTTCCACAACTTCTTATTCCAATTATTCCCCTGTTGCGGCGCACAACCTGATCCCACCTTACTATCATATTCCACTCTTACTTCTTATGTTGCGGCGTGCAACCCGATCCCACCTTACAATTCTGTTGCGGCGTGCAACCCGATCCCACCTTACAATTCTGTTGCGGCGTGCAACCCGATCCCACCTTACAATTCTATTACGGTGTGCAACCCGTTCCCACCGTACAATCACATTTCACAGCAATAACCACCAACAATTATATCACAAGAATCTTCGTCATGAAGAACATAAGTTCATATCAACCAATAACTATGTGAAATAAAGGCACAATGATCCTTACCAATCAGTAATTCATATATGGTGTTGCCACAATCATTTAACTCAATAAAATCAGTCCATATTTACTTACATCATTTGCTACACAACCTTTAGCACTTTGATATGTTCAACAATGTAAGTAAGAGAAACATCAACCAACAATTCAATCACAAAGATCCTCATCATCAAGGATATTCATTCGTGACAACCAAGTAACCATATGAAATCAAGGCCACGGAAATCTTTATCAAACAGTGAGTCATATACGGTATGCCATCAACATATAGCTCAATTAGTTTATCCCCGTTTCCTTTCTATTTTATACTTTACAGCATTTGGAACTTAGATACATTCAACACTTTGATTTGTTATCATTTCTTTAATTTTGCAGCACATCCTCTCATACCGATGCATTCAACATTTAACGAGCTTTGCAAATGATAAAATAAGCACAAAGAATCGCCTTTTCGCAAGATCATATAACATGGTAATCGACTTAGAAATTCAAAGAATGAAATCTTACACCTCGACACAACATGGCAATCAATTCACATATGCTCAAGCAAGAATTTCATACTGAGTGCTCGAACAACAAGATGACTCTACAAAGATTAAAGTTAGCCATACATACCTCGAGTTGGAATTTCCCCTTTAATTTTTTTATCACAAATCATCGGACCATCTAGCACCGTCAATCTATTCCACAATGTGACATATTTCACTCAGAATTAGGAACCATAAACATAACTCAAACTCATTTAGGCATTTTATCGAACGCTATGTGACCCTCTTAGATTACTAACCCCCTTATTGGGAATATATACCCAAACATGTTTCCCTTTACTATATTATGACTGGTTGGTTACATGCATGCAAAATCAATACCCCCATCTTTATGAACTCACCTAACCATATTCCATTTTAACAAAAATCTGGAAATTAAGGTTGATGGGGTAGAAGCTTACCTCTTATGGTGAAGAAAATGGTGTCCTACTTGATTAGCTCCAAGCTTGAATGATGAAGGAGGATCACTTTGATGAAGTTGGGACTTTCTCTCTCTAGAACTCTCTCTTCCCTCTCTCTATTTTGTTCAGAAAATCTTTAAAATGGAAGGGGGTAAGTTTTTTAATGAACTGGGGGTCGGGTATAAAATTAGAATTTTAACAGTCCCGAAATAGAAATGCGGTCAGGAATGCGATCACATTCTTGTTATGCGGTCTGCATTCCTTTAGCATAAATGGCCCTCAAATGGGCCAAAAAGAAAAGCAGACTGCCTAGGTATGCGACCACTATGCGGTCCGCATACCTGTTATGCGATCGCATAACTCCCTCCGCAAAAATCAAGGTGTAAGAATGCGACAACTATGTGACCTGCATTCGTGAAATGCGATCGCATTCTAGGCCGCATAACTGTCCTCAAAATGGACAACAAACTTTCCAAGTATACAACCACTATGCGGTCCGCATACCTAATCTGCGATCGCATAGTGGACTGCAGACCTGCGCAAATCTGGAAAATTATGTCTTTTAAGTCCCGGGGTACTTTTTACTCAAGAAGGGTCCGTTTTAAGAATTTCTACAGTTATAACAACATGGGGACCTATTTGGGCATTATTTTTAGCCATGAAATTTTACGGGTCTTTACATTCTCCCCCACTTAGAATCATTCGTCCTCGAATGAGGATCGGGGAATCACTTAGTTAAGAGAACACAAAACATGCCAACCTTCAAATTTCTACTAACTCCGATATTTCCACAAGCCTCACATAGTTCGGTTAACTCCACAAACTTGCATATCATTTAACTATCACATAAATTGCACATAATTTACCTTACTTCAAGGAGTTGAACATTATCCAAATAATTACAACATATACAAATGTGGCACAACTTGAGAAGTTACAATAGTAGGGCAACTAGGGGGGGTGGATGGGGTGCTTTTGCACAAATTTGACACAATATATAATTGCTTAGGAATGACAATTTTCAAACCATTACCGGACTTATTCAAACAAATGGGGATATTTATCTTTCATTTCATTTTCTGCTTCCCATGTGGCTTCCTCGACTTGTTGACTTTGCCATAACAGTTTAACAGAAGCAATCTCTTTGTTCCTCAATCTACGGACTTGCCTATCAAGAATAGAAACTAGAACCTCTTCATATGACAATCCTTCATTAATTTTAACCGTCTCAACAGGCACAATGGCGGATGGATCCCTAATCACCTTCTTCAACATGGACATATGAAATACTGGTGCACTAATGACATCTCAGGGGGCAATTCCAGCCTATAAGCCACCTGTCATATCCTTTGAGCGATCCGATACGGCCTGACATACCTAGGGATCAATTTCCATTTCTTCCCAAACCGCATTACTCCTTTCATGGGAGACACCTTCAAGAATACCCAATCATCTACTTGAAACTCCATATCTCTTCAACGAACGTCCGCATAGGATTTCTGATGACTCTGGGCAGTCTTCATCCTCTCCTGAATGACTTTAACTTTTTCCATAGCTTGGTGCACAAGATTCGGTCCTAGCAGTTCCGCCTCACCAACCTCAAACCATCCAATCGAAGACCTACACTTCCTTCCGTACAATGCCTCAAATGGGGCCATCTGAATACTACCATGGAAACTGTTATTATAAGAAAATTCTATAAGCGGCAAGTGATCATCCCAGCTACCCTTGAAATCTAATGCACAAGCCCATAACATATCTTCAAGCGTCTGAATGGTTTGCTCTGCCTGCTCATCAGTCTGTGGGTGGAATGATGTGCTGAGATTTACCTGCTTACCTAAACCCTGCTGGAATTTCTTCCAAAAGTTAGTTGTAAACTGGGCCCCTCGATTCGAGATAATAGATACTGGAGTACCATGGAGTCTGAATATATCCTTGATATACAATTGAGCTTACTGTTCTGCAGTATCGGTGGACTTGCTGGCAAGAAATGCACTGACTTCTTGAGCTGATCCACTATTACCCAAACTGAGTCGAACTTACGTGGAGTGCGAGGTAACCCCATCACAAAGTCCATATTGATCATTCATCATTTCCACGTCGGTATTTCCATGAGCTGTGCCAACCCACCGGGCCTCTGATGCTCGGCCTTCACTTGCTGACAATTCAGACATCTAGCCACAAAGTCCGCCACACCCCTCTTCATACCATTCCACCAATGAATCTCTTTGAGATCGTGATACATCTTTGTAGAACCTGGGTGTACTGAATACCTGGAATTGTGAGCCTCTGCCATTACCCCTTCCCAAAGATCATCCACTTCCGGAACACATAGCCTCCCTTGGCACAACAAAACACCATCATCATTGCCGAGTGAAAATGTTGTAGTCTTGTGATTCAGAATTTCTTCTCTCAACTATGCCAAAGTTGGATCCCTGAATTGCTTTCCCTTGACTTCCGCTACAAGCAGAGACTCCGCTCCGTTATGCACCACGACATTCACATCATTTGAGTCCGAAAGACATACCCCATGACTGGCCAACTGATAAACCTCCCGAGCCAAAAGCCTCTGACCTACTTCCAAATGAGCCAAGCTACCCATGGATTTCCGACTAAGAGCGTCGGCTACCACATTCGCCTTTCCTGGATGGTACAAAATATTCATATCATAATCCTTGAGCAATTCTAACCACCTCCGCTACCTTAAGTTCAACTCCTTTTGTTTGAATAAATACTGAAGACTCTTGTGGTGTGTGAACACGTACACATAGACCCTATAAAGATAATGCCGCCAGATCTTCAATGCAAACACAACCGCCGCAAGCTCCAAATCATGCGTCGGATAATTCTTCTCGTGATTCTTGAGCTGTCTTGAAGCATATCCTATTACCTTACCACATTGCATCAACACACATCCCAAACCAACCCTCGAAGCATCACAGTACACCACAAGCCCCTATGTGCCTTCTAGCAAGGTCAATACCGGCGCTAAAGTCAATCTTGATTTCAATTCCTAGAAACTCCTTTCACAAGCATCAGACCACTAGAACTTAACCGCTTTCTGCGTCAGCTTAGTCAATGGGGAGGCGATGGTAGAGAATCCCTCCATGAACCTCCGATAATATCCAGCCAAAACCAAGAAACTACGAATCTTTGTCGGGGTCATTGGCCTAGGCCAATCCTTTACCGCTGCAATCTTTCGGGGATCAACCCGAATCCCTTCCCGGGAAACAACATGGCCCAAAAAGGTGACTGATTCTAGCCAAAATTCACATTTTGAAAACTTTGCATACAACTGGTGCTGATGAAGAGTCTGCAGAACTGCCCTGAGGTAAGTAACATGATCTTCCTGACTTCGCGAATAAAAAAGGATATCATCAATAAAGACAATCACAAAGGAGTCAAGAAATGGTTTGAAAACCCGATTCATAAGATCCATAAAAGCTGTTGGGGCGTTAGTTAGCCCAAAAGACATTACCAGATATTCAAAGTGCCCATATCGAGTTCTGAAGGCAGTGTTAGCAATATTCTGCTCCTTGATCTTTAACTGGTGATACCCGGACCGCAAATCAATCTTTGAGAAGAACTTAGCACCTTGCAACTGGTCGAACAAATCATCTATCCGAGGCAATGGGTATTTGTTTTTGATGGTGACCTTGTTGACCTGCCGATAATTAATACACATACGAAGCGATCCTTCTTTCTTTCTAACAAAACGAACCGGTGCGCCCCAAGGCGACACACTTGGCCGAATGAAACCTTTTTCTAATAGATCTTTCAATTGTTCTTTTAACTCTCTCAGTTCTGTTGGCGCCATCCGGTTAGGTGGAATAGATATTGGGTGCGTATCTGGCAATACATCAATCCCGAAATCGATCTCTCTATCTGGAGGAATCCCAGGAAGCTCGTCTGAAAATACTTCAAGAAATTCATTCACAACAGGCACAGATTCGGGAGAAGGTACCTCTGAAGTGGTGTCCGCAATCCAGACCAAATGGTAGATGCACCCTTTTCTGATCATCTTGAGGCTTTAAGGTAGGAAATAAATCTACCTCTTGGCACAACATTATTCCCCTCCCACTCGATAACTGATTCATTAAGGAACTCGAGCCTCATAATTCTGGTTCGGCAGTCGAGTTTAGCAAAGCACGAATAGAGCCAATACATCCCCATAATTACATCAAAATCTACCATTTCTAACTCAATAAGATCGGCCGTGGTATCCCGACCACGCACCGTGACAACACACTTCCTATAGACTCGTATGGCCGTAATAGAATCACCAACCGGAGTCAACACAGAGAACGACTCGTGAAGCTGTTCGGGTTCTATCCCAAAACTTGAAGCAATAAATGGAGTAACATATGATAAAGAAGACCCGGGATCAATAAGAGCATCAACATCATGTGACTGAACAGTCAGAATACCTGTGACAACATCTGGGGAAACCTCTGCACTTTAGCGACCACTCAAAGCATAGAACCGACTGGGTCCCCCTCGACCCCGTGCTCCACCCATAGCTGCACCACGCCTTGCTGGATCTGGAGGGCGTGCTGAAGATGTAGCGACTGAAGAACTGGATGGCTGAGCAGTGCCCCTACCCGTGCCTAGACGGGGTGCACGACAGTCCCGTTGAACGTGGCCTCTCACTCCATACCTATAGCATACCGGTATGTCCAAGTAACAGGGCTCCGAATGAACCCTCCCACACGTAGGACATGGGGCCCTCCGCTACTGCTGGAACCTCCCACCTGAACGACCCGACTGATGGAACCTTCTGCTGTCTGAACCTGGTCCAACTCGACCTCCCTGCTGATAACTGTGCCCTGGTGGCGGCGCACTAGCTGAGGACTGAGCATAGGACTGAGATGGCCCTGTTGACCCTCTCCCAAGGCTTGACCTCCCTCCTCCAACTGAACTCTCAGGGTTGCCCGCTGACCGAGCCCTACCACTACTCTCCCTCTCCATTCTTATCTTTAATTTCTGAGCCTCCATAGCCAGGGAAAATCCCACAATCTTCCCGTAGTTCATATCTGAATACAGAGCAACTGTAGTAGCTTCATTAATATCCAAGGGACCAAGGCCCTCAACAAACCGACGAACTCTAGCCTCCATTGTAGACACCATGTGAACAACATATTTGGAAAGCGCACGAACTCCATATGATACTCCCACACACTCATGTTGCCCTGCTTAAGGGCCTCAAACTCTGTAGCACGGGCTGCCATTATCTCGGCAGGCAAGAAATGATCCATAAATGCATCCACCAACTCCTCCCACCTCGTTGGAGGGCTCCCCTCTCCACGGGAACTCTCCCACATCTCAAATCATGAATATGTCGCTCCCTTCAGACGATAGGAAGCCAACTCAACCCCCTCTGTCTCAGTAGCCCTCATAACTCGGAGGGTCTTGCACATCTCATCAATGAACTCCTGAGGATCAGCCTCTGGGTCGGTGCCTGTGAACTCTGGAGGGGCTAACCGCTGAAACTGGTTGACCCTGGAACCTGAAGAATCCCCTTGCTCGCTAGAGGATGCAGGGACATCATGTGATCTTTGGGCCTGGGAGGCTACTAGCTGAGTCAACATCTGAATAGATCCCATGAGGTCCCCATCAGAAATACCGGGAGCGGAAGCTGGGACTGAGGAAGGATCAGGAACATCAGCGGGAGGGATTTCAGCACCCTCTGTTGGACTAGGAATAGGAATACTCTGGCCTAGAGTGGAGGAGTCGTGCTGGTTTGTGGCCGGGGAATCATTCACACCCGCACCACCAGCTGGAGAATTTGTGGCCACTCCTAGGGTGGCATTGGCCTCTAGGCCGAGTAGAGCTCTCTTCTTGGGTGCCATTTACTAAAAATTGGGACAATGCACGAGTTAGATAAGGATGTTCTCACCTTCCACTTCATCGCACGATACAGAGTAACAATAAAAGGGTATTTTCCTAAATCTCCATGCAACCCCCTAATTATAGATGTGGTCGACAACACACCGATAAGAAGGGCTCTACTAGACACGGCTCCGAGACATCCTAGGACACTTTTAAAACCNTGTAGCAGCTTCATTAATAACCAAGGGACCAAGGCCCTGAACAAACCGACGAACTCTAGCCTCCATAGTAGACACCATGTGAACAGCATATTTGGACAAGCGCACGAACTCCATATGATACTCCCACACACTCATGTTGCCCTGCTTAAGGGCCTCAAACTCTGTAGCACGGGCTGCCATTATCTCGGCAGGCAAGAAATGATCCATAAATGCATCCACCAACTCCTCCCACCTCGTTGGAGGGCTCCCCTCTCCACGGGAACTCTCCCACATCTCAAATCATGAATATGTCGCTCCCTTCAGACGATAGGAAGCCAACTCAACCCCCTCTGTCTCAGTAGCCCTCATAACTCGGAGGGTCTTGCACATCTCATCAATGAACTCCTGAGGATCAGCCTCTGGGTCGGTGCCTGTGAACTCTGGAGGGGCTAACCGCTGAAACTGGTTGACCCTGGAACCTGAAGAATCCCCTTGCTCGCTAGAGGATGCAGGGACATCATGTGATCTTTGGGCCTGGGAGGCTACTAGCTGAGTCAACATCTGAATAGATCCCATGAGGTCCCCATCAGAAATACCGGGAGCGGAAGCTGGGACTGAGGAAGGATCAGGAACATCAGCGGGAGGGATTTCAGCACCCTCTGTTGGACTAGGAATAGGAATACTCTGGCCTAGAGTGGAGGAGTCGTGCTGGTTTGTGGCCGGGGAATCATTCACACCCGCACCACCAGCTGGAGAATTTGTGGCCACTCCTAGGGTGGCATTGGCCTCTAGGCCGAGTAGAGCTCTCTTCTTGGGTGCCATTTACTAAAAATTGGGACAATGCACGAGTTAGATAAGGATGTTCTCACCTTCCACTTCATCGCACGATACAGAGTAACAATAAAAGGGTATTTTCCTAAATCTCCATGCAACCCCCTAATTATAGATGTGGTCGACAACACACCGATAAGAAGGGCTCTACTAGACACGGCTCCGAGACATCCTAGGACACTTTTAAAACCTTAGGCTCTGATACCAAGTTTTTCACGCCCCAAAACCGAGGGACGAGACCGGCGCCTAACTGGATGATCCCGGTCAAGCGGACCAAGGTTGCCTTTCCTACCCAATGCATCACCCCGTGTTTATAATATAAAAATTTGTATATGAAATAGCAAATGGAATCAAAGTATGAATTTACTACATAGGTCCATTTTCCTATTTTAAAGCTTCAACATTTGATAATCCCAAAATATACAAACTAATCTCAACATTCCCAACACGGGACCACGGTTATGAATAGTTACAACAACTACCCAAAAATATATACAACCCACACAGTGTCTACGGAGCCTCTAAAGTTACGGAGAAGAGTATACATACTTGCCGAAAACAAGGCCCCGGCTATACCTTTTACAACATAAGCAAAGAGAATCATATAGTCCACACACGGCCCCGAGAGGAAATGGGGCTCACCAGAACAGCTAAAGAGATGAGGAGGATACACCACTAAGGGCGGACCAAGCTACCTGCTATAGAACCACCTACATCCATATAAAAGATGTAGCTCCCCCGGCAAAATGGACGTTAGTACCATTCAATAGTACTAGTATGTATAAACAAACTTTACTCTATGTAAAATCGAGCAATACACATATATGAGGCAGTTAAAGAAACCCAAAAAAATATGGCACAGAGATACAGAGAATCACAAATGAGGTTTCCACAGCTTATTCCAATTATTCCTCTGTTGCGGCGCGCAACCCGATCCCACTTTACCATCATATTCCACCCTTATTTTTTCTATTGCGGCGTGCAACCTGATCCCATCTCGCAATCACATTACACCCTTATTACTTCTATTGCAGCGTGCAACCCAATCCCACCTTACAATTCTGTTGCGGCGTGCAACCCGATCCCACCTTACAATTCTGTTGCGGCGTGCAACCCGATCCCACCTTACAATTTTGTTGCGGCGTGCAACCCGATCCCACCTTACAATTTTGTTGTGGCCTGCAACCCGATCCCACCTTACAATCACATTTCACAGCAATAACCACCAACAATTACATCACAAGGATCTTCGTCATGAAGAACATAAGTTCATATAAACCAATAACTATGTTAAATCAAGGCACACTGATCCTTAACAATTAGTAATTCACATATGGTGTTGCCACAATAATTTAACTCAATAAAATCAATCCATATTTACTTTCATCATTTCCTACACAACCTTTAACACTTTGATACGTTCAACAATGTAATTAATAGCAACATCAACCAACAATTCAATCACAAAGATCTTCATCGTCAAGGATATTTATTCGTTACAACCAAGTAACCATATAAAATCAAGGCCATAGAAATCTTTATCAAACAATGAGTCATATACGACATTCCATCAACATATAGCTCAATTAGTTTATCCCTGTTTCCTTTCCATTATTTACTTCACAACATTTAGCACTTAGATACATTCAACACTTTGATTTGTTATCATTTCTTTCATTTTGCAGCACATCCTCTCATACCGATGTATTCAACATTTAACAAGCTTTGCACATGATGTAATAAGCACAAAGAATCACCTTTTTGCAAGCTCATATAACATGGTAATCAACTAAGAAATTCAAAGAACGAAATCTTACACCTCGACACAACAGGGCAATAAATTCACATATGCTCAAGCGAGAATTTCATACCGAGTGCTCGGACACCAACAAGATGACTCTACAAAGATTAAAGTTAGCCATACATACCTCGAGTTGGAATTTCCCCTTTAATTTTTTTTATCACAAATCACCGGACCGTCTAGCACCATTAATCTATTCCACTATGTGACATATTTCACTTAGAATTTGGAACCATAAACATAACTCGAACTCATTTAGGCATTTTATCGAACGCTATGAGACCCCCTTAGATTACTAACCCCCTTATTGGGAATAATTACCCAAACCCGTTTTCCTTTACTAGATTATGACTAGTTGGTTACATGCATGCAAAATCCCTACCCCCATGTTTATGAACTCACCTAACCATATTTTATTTTAACAAAAAACTGGAAATTAAGGTTGATGGGGTAGAATCTTACCTCTTATGGTGAAGAAAATGGTGTCCTACTTGATTAGTTCCAAGCTTGAATGATGAAGGAGGATCACTTTGATGAAGTTGGGACTTTCTCTCTCTAGAACTCTCTCTTCCCTCTCTCTATTTTGTTCAAAAAATCTTTAAAATGGTAGGGGGTAAGTTTTTAATGAACTGGGGGTCGGGTATAAAATTAGAATTTTAACAGTCCCGAACCGAAATGCGGTCAGGAATGCGATCGCATTCCTGCTATGCGGTCCGCATTCCTGTCGCATAAATGGCCCTCAAATGGGCCAAAAAGAAAAGCAGACTGCCTAGCTATGCGACCACTATGCGGTCCGCATACCTGTTATGCGATCGCATAGTGCGTCGCGTAATTCCCTCCACAAAAATCAAGGTGCAAGAATGCGACAACTATGCGGCCCGCATTCGTGAAATGCTATCGCATTTAGGCCGCATAGTTGTCCTCAAAATGGACAGCAAACTGTCCAAGTATGCGACCACTATGCGGTACGCATACCTGATCTACAATCGCATAGTGGACCGCAGACCTGCGCAAATCTGGAAAATTATATCTTTTAAGTCCCGGGATACTTTTTACTCAAAAAGGGTCCGTTTTAAGAATTTCTACAGTTATAACAATATGGGGACCTATTTGGGAATTATTTTTAGCCTTGAAATTTTACGGGTCTTTACAGGTAGAGTTAGGGCTTTTTGATTATTTAGGAATTTGACCTCGTTTTGGGGTAGGATTTCGAATCAAACTATATATTTGGGCTCGTGGGTGAATGGGTGATTGGGTTTTGGTTTGAACCTCGTATTTTGACCAAGCGGGTCCGGGGTCGATTTCGGATTTTTGGGAAGAATATTGGGAATTCTATAATTAAGCATTGGAATTGAATTGTTTAGCATTTATTGATATTATTGAGTCAATTATGTCTAGATACGGTTAACTTGGAGTCGGATTCAAAGGGAAAAACGGTGCTTGAGACGTGATTTTAATATTTGGAGTCGAGGTAAGTGTTTGGCCTAACCTTATTTGCTAATTGTTATCCCATGTTCAATGTATAGGTGAGGTGACGAGTACCTATATGTTTTTGTCTAGCATGCCCTTGTCTAGCATGCCCGTGAGTCGGTTTTTGTGATATGTGTGATTTTTCATCGGTATTCACTATGTTATGAAGTAAGTTTCACCTTTGAGGTTATAAATTGATGGAAATTCATGGTTTTGAATATTGTTGATAAACTGTTCGGTTGTGGATTATTTTGTTAAGTTATACCCATGAGCGAGATGGTTATAACTGTGTCCCTTGCCGAAATTGTTTCGGTTGTTGTCCCCTTGCCGGGATGTTGTGACTTATGATTTATGTTGTTGATTTCTCTTGCCAAACTATTGTGTTGATATTGTTTGGGTGATTAAGAGTGTAAAGCATGAAGGGTGATGCCGTGCATTCATTTATTTATTGCTCTGTGAGGATGAGAGTGTAAAACCACGAAGGGTGATGTTGTGCCATGATATGATAATTGATAGCACGAAGGGTGATGCCGTGCCATGATATGATAATTGAAATCACGAAGGATAATGCCGTGCCATTTCCTTATTTATTGTCTTGGTGAGGATGAGAGTAAAAACACGAAGGGTGATGTCGTGCATTTGTTTTGGTGAGAACGAGAGTAAAGCACGAAGGGTGATGCCATGCACTTGTTTGTTCTCTATTGTTATTTTGATACTTAGATGGTTGCCTTGTTCTGTTATTCAATAAGTGTTTTCCCCTTTTTACCCCAGCATGTTTTCTCCGTATTTGTACTTAACTGTTTACTTCCTGCTGTTATTTCTGTTATATACTATTGAATTGCACAGGTGTTTATTATTTGTCATGTCCTAGCCTCGTCACTACTTCGCCGAGGTTAGGCTCGACACTTACTCAGTACATGGGGTCGGTTGTACCGATGCTACACCTGCACTTCTTTATGTTGTGCAGATTACGGTACCTGACCCGCTGGGCAGTGATCGAGGGAGTATCCTTCAGTCCACAGGTGACACTGAGGTAGTCCTGTAGTCGTCCGCAGGCCTTGGCGTCACCTCCTATCCCTTTCCATTTCTGTCTTTTCTTGTATTTCCAAGATAGTTGCACATGTTTATTTCTAACCTTTATTTTTAGTAAATCATAGACCATCTGTGAAATTGTGATACCAGTTCTGGGGGGTTTATGTAAGGATTTTGTAATATTGAATATTTAATTTGATGATTTCTTAGCTTCTGTACTGTTTATTCATTTTTGTTCATGTTCATTATTGTTCTCTTAAATGACAAAAAAATGAGGAAATTGTTTTGTTTCTACGAACGTTGGCTTGTCTAGCGGGTTCAACGTTAGACGCCATCCCAGTCCCGACAGTGGGAATTCGGGTCGTGACAAGTACAATATCTTGACTTTTTTTATTATATGAATATGTGGTACATTGTTTGACTTTTTTTTATGCATGTGTATTATTTAATAATTTTTATAGTTATAGGCAGATGTGGGAATGTCCCCGTACAACTACGTACCCTGTTAGTATAGCTATATACTATATTGGTATCGCATGTTAATTAGATTTTTTGGTTGTAATAACTGCATTTATTTGTACACTATTTGATTTTCTTTTTTAATAGTAGTATAGTATCTTAATTTTTTATATATAAACATGTGGTACATTGTTTGATTTTCCTTTATGCATGTGTATTATGTAATCATATATTTCATTTTTCCTTTATGCATTTGTCTTATATAATAGTAGTATAGTACAATATGTTGAAATACTTTATCATATTAATATGTGGGATACTATTTTTATTTTCTCTCTTTAAACATGTGTGTTGTGTAATAGTAGTATTGTCATATATAGTTACCGAGAATTAACCAATAGAACTATATACCCTGTTGATATAGTTATATGCCATATTAGTCTCATATGGTAGTTGAAATACTTTTTGATCATTTTAGCTGCCTTTTTAAGTGAATTCCATTCTGAAACTATTTATATGAGCATATTTGCAGTGTTGGACTTCCATGTGCCGATGGAAATAGATTACAAACCAAAGATATATTGGAATACCAAGTACAACATCATTCGTTAGTTGAAAGAGAAGTTAACAAATAAGAAACATCAGATGTTTAGGAAACATGCTTTGGATATTTTTTGGATCTGCCACCAGTCATTGTGCAAATTTGAGTTATGCACCATTTACCTATTAGGGAAGTACATCATGAGGTGAAAGATGAGGTGAGCGGTTCTAGCTTGCATTTTGGTTTAGGTGAATTTGCACTCATTACTGGGCAGAAATATAAGGGTGATACAAGTATAGGGAACCCATCAAAGAATAGTTTGATTTCAAAATATTTTGAGATTTCATTTGTGACATTGACCCAACTAGTAGATTGTTTTATAAAGAAGAAATGGTTTCAGATGATGATTCGCTAAAGATTATTTCATTGAATTGGTTGAGTGCGATGATTTTAATAATTATCCTTGAGGTATAGGTGTTTATAACGCTACACTCGAGTCGTGTTCCAACAAGTTTCAAGATAAGCCTTCTTTCTATAGGCTTGGTGGCTTCGCGTTGGCTTAACATATTCGGTTGTATAAATGCTGCCCAAGTTTGGATGGTCGTCATGCTAATCGTATCGGAACCAAATTTCCACAAATTCTAAATTGGGTAGTCAAAGAGCAGATACATAATGAGCAAGTTGCGTTGCATATATTAGCTTGAAACCCGAGCAGCTAATTTTGTCATACTTTTATTGCATCTTTTAATGTTTTGGTACAGTAGTATAGTCACAGGTAGTTGTAGCAATATCCTAGAGCAATCATATACTCTGTTGGTATACATGGTTTTTTATTGGTATCATATGGTACTAGGGATGTTTTTTGCTACTTATACTTTTATTGAATCTTGAAATATTTTATTATCATTCCTTTTCTAACTAGTGTCAATAATAACTGCAGCTAAAGAACATCACCCCAACTGATGCTGAGAAGGAACTGTTTGATGTGGCTGGTCTAGACTTGAAATTGAAGTTGATTGCACTGACAGTCAGCCTGATAGTTTTCATTTTTTGCACTCAACTACCAATGATATAAAGTATGCGTCAAAGTACTGGAGGTGATTCCGAACCAACCAATGCTGAGGTAATGAAAGATTTAGAATGTTTCAACCTTTTTTTAAGAGAAGCCCCCTATGTACATGTAACGACCCGACTGGTCCTTTTGAGATCTAGCATGTCGTTTGGCGGTTTGAGACCTTGAGTAGCTTCACTATAGGTATTAGGACTTGCATGTGCAGCTGATTTCGATTTTATAGAAGTTCGGAGTTGATTTGGAAGAATAATTCTCAATTCAGAAGCTTTAAGTTGGAAGAGTTGACTAAGGTTTGACTTTTGAGTAAATGACCTTGGAATCGAGATTTGAATGTTCCTATAGGTTCGTAAGATGATTTTGGATTTGGACTGTTACGACCCGAAATCCCAACCATGGGGTTGTGATGACGCCTAACATCCTCTTGCTAGGCAAGCCAACGTTAGCTAAAAATTGTTCAATTACCAATTTTAAAGGCAGATTATTAAGAAGATAAACCTGTAATACTTTAAAAGGCATACAAGTATCCGGGAACAATGTTGTCTATTCTAACCCTAGAAACTGGTGTCACAAGTGCATGGGCTGCTAAAGTAATACAAACAGGATCTGAAATAAAATACAACTATCTGGAACAAAATGCAATAGTAAAATATAGGAAGGGACTTTAGGGTCTACCTCAAGTCTCCTGATACGAACGATCTGAGCAAATCTCCACTATGCGTCGCTAGGACCAACAACGGAATCTGCTCAAGAAGTGCAAAAGTATAATATGGGTACAACTGACCACATGTACTCCGTAAGCGTCGAACCTAACCTCGACGAAGTAATGGCAAGGCTATGATAAGACACTCACTATAAACCTGTATGAGTATATGTAGAGAACAATAACATTTCATGACCCAAACAGATGGACCATGACGAGTGCCCGAGTCTTGCCTGTCGAACACCCCTAAAAATGCATCTAAGATATAAACATGAATTTCGGGTAGGTCATGAATAACATCTGTCAATAAACTGCTGAATCACGTGAATAACATACGTAAGGAAAACATGTCCAAAATACATATATACATATACATACGGAATACGGTAGGGCGAGCCAACAAGGATGCTATAGACAATTATATATTCAAAACTAGAAGCCGACAAGGTCACATATTATTCAACTATACATGACTGTATACAGAACTCTAATAGAGTGTACAACTGTACAAAGGACGAGACTAGGCCCCGTCGTACCCGTATCTATATACAAAAATAGTGTACCAAAACTAATAACAACTTCAGATCAAGTGGAGCACACCAACACTAGGTGATCAAGGATCCTAAAAAGGGAGATCGTTAGCCTATCTACCTGCACCTGCACGACATGAAACGCAGGCCCCGAGAAAAAGGGGCGTCAGTACGAATGATGTACCGAGTATGTAAGGCATGAAAATTTGTACATAAAAGAAACATGGAATAAAGGAATCTGCCTGTAAGTCCAAATAACTTTGTGAATCATGAAATATTTATACAGTTATGCATGTTCGTATAAATATTGTATCATGCATAGGTATATGTGTACTTAATCATCAAGCCTCTGAGGGCATCCCGTCATATCATCCCGGCCTCTATGGGCAAAATCATCAACGTATACCAACTGACCGGTGGGGGTGCATATATAACGCCATAACCTTTTCCCATATCCCATATACATATAATATACGCGTATACATATAACGTCATCTGGTCATGTGTCAATGTACATGTATAAATGAATGAAATGCATAAGAAGTAAGTTAATAAAATTTCTCAGAATGCCATAAGATCAATAGGCCTTTAGATAAACTTTATCAACTACTTTTTTCTCTGATACCCATGAACAAAAGACATAATAATAAGACACATGGGGAATCAAGAACATAGGCACCTCTAGTGCTTCTATGAATAGAGACATTTATGAAAGTTTTGCATTTACTCGTTTCGTTTGTATCATAAGGATCAATTCGAAAGGAACGAAGGGATAACTTTAACATACCTGAGCCGATTCTCCTGACAATCCCTCTAACACACGTCATTCACGACAAAACACGTAACGGCGAGATCGAAGTAGGAAAAAATCTGTATGATATTCTTGAGAAAGGATATACTAGGCTCCCTTAGAATTGTAAGTCACGTTGTTGTTGCATTAGGTAGTTTCATATGAATTTTTGTTGAAGCTATCATCCGTTACTTTGTTGAAGGTCTCATCCACATCCTTTTAATGAATTAGGAAGGTTTCTTATTATAGTGGTTGTGGGCCCCATTTGATAAAGATTAATTTGCCAACATCCCCCAAATATGCCACCTAGCCACCTAACCAAAGAGTCACCACTAGGTTTTTGATCCATAATTCACTTGCTGCCACGTAGGGGTAGTGTTTCCACCAAATATTTATCCACAAATTTCCAATTAATTTGTTAACTTCCCACTCAAATCAATAATTAACCTATTATCAACATAATTAGATAATATCTTAATTTACTTAAAATACTAATCACTTTTAACATATTCTATACACCTTACTATCATGGTCATGTGGTATCTTATATGGCACTAGTCCATAAACACGGGGTATTATAGATTGGACCGTATTTTATCCCAAATTGATAATCTTCAAGGAAACTCATTTTCTTTGATTTGTTTACCTCTAACCTTCACGATACTACTTATCACCTGTCATAAATAACATAAATACTTATAACCTAAAAAATAATCTCATTCTCGATCCTATGTTGATTAACTAACGATGAAACTTTAACGTACGAAAATGCAAAATGTAACATAACAGAATAGAGAAACAACAATTAAAATGAAAACAAGAATAATAAATACACAACAGAGGGCCTCAATTTATCATCAATTCTCAGTTTCACAGTACAATACAGTAACAAAACCAACAACCAAGAGTAATCATAATATAACTTTTCCGTTACAACGTGCAACCTGAAACACATATATATTATCAATACCGTTGCGGCGTGAAACCTGCTCCCATATACAAAATCAATGTCGTTGCGTCGTGCAACCTAATCCCAACTATAATATCAATACCGTTACGTCTTGCAATCCAATCCAAAATATAATATAATATCAATATCGTCGCGGCGTGAAACCCGACCCCCCATACATACACACAAACACACACAAACACACAAACACATACACACACACACATACACACACACACATACATACATACATATATATATATACACACACACACACACACACACACACTACAACCAGCTACAGTGTATCTCACAACGTAAGGAAAAAAGGAAAAAAGCGAATAAATCCTCTAAGACAATCCAAAATACACTGTAAAGTGCAATAGGAGCAAGTAAGACTAACAAACAAGTGAAGACATAAGACAAATATAAGCATCTATCTAATAACATGTAAAAGCATAGAGCAAGTAAAATGCGGAAAAGAAATAAAGTCATGAATACATGGAAGCATATAACAAATACAGATATGTAACAAATGAAGGCATGTATTGTACAAGTAAAGACATGTAGTAATTAAAGTATGTACCAAGTAGTAACATGGAATAAACGAAGGCAAGATGTAACTGAAGATAAGCAATCAAGAGCCCATCCTACATGCTTAAACTCATGAAAACGCATATACACTCGCCACTTTGCATATACGTCGTCCCCACACATAAATCAAGTAGCAAATAAAACAATCAAGTCCAAATTCCCTCAAGTCAAGGTTAACCACGACACTTACCTCTTTCCAAAAATAAGTCAACAATCAACCACGACTTTTACTTTAGAACAAGGCTCCAAACCAATTGAATCTAGCCAAATATCGTTCAAAAAATTCAAAACAAGCTTTAGAAGCTACCCACAAATGAAAAAAGTTCAATATTTAACTAAATTGAAAAACTCAACCAAAGTCAATCCGGGTCCACGTGGTGGAAATCCGAGAGTCGGACCAAATCGCGATTACCCATTCACCCCGAGCCGAATACATGATTTGTTTCGAAATTTGTTTCGAAATAAATCAAAACTAGATGAAAAGCACTAACCAATGAAGTTAAGATGGAAATATCTTCAAAAATCTCTCCAATCTATGATCTAGGTCTCAAAAAATATTGTGAAAGATGGTCTAATCTAGATTTTCAGTTTTTAATATAACTGGGTATCAGGTGCTCTTCGAGTTCGCGAAGTAAATAGGCCGACTGGCTTTTGCATTCGCGAGATCCGCACCTCGTTCGCAAAGGCAACACCTCATCCAAGCCTCCGCTTTCACGTTCGCGATGAAGACCTCATCTGCCTTCGCCAAAGATCCTAAGCCTAAGCGTTCTCTTGAGGGCTGTTGCATTCGCGAAGGCCAGTCCCCCCAAGCCTTCAAGTTCGTGAGCTTCTCCTGGGTTTGCATAGAAAAACCTGCCCTGTCCCAAATTTCTCCTTTGCGATCGCGATAGAGGCTTCGCGATCGTGAAGCACTGAGATACACCAGAAAACCAGCTAAATCAACAAGGCAAAAAATGATTCAAAATCAATCTGAAACTCACCCCAGCCCCTCGGGATCCAACCCGAACATTCACACAAGTGTAATAACATCATAAAACTCATTGGCTTGCTCAAATCATCAAATATTCATCTAAACTCAAAGCTTTCAACTTTGAAACTCAATTTTCCAATTTTTCACATAATGCGCTGAAATGCTCTCTTGTCACCCGAGACGCTAACCAAACATGCGTACACGTCCAAAACATCATACGAACCTACCGGAATCGTCAAAATATCGATCCGAGGTCGTTTACCAAGAACGTTGACCTTGGTCCATTGTGGTTGTTTTTAAAGCCAAAAACTACATTTTCTTTAAAATTTCACATTTCCAAAAAGCGATACGGACCACGCACACAAGTCATACATCATCAAATAAAGCTGCGGGAGGTCTCGAAAATTAGAAAAAGGAGTTAGCACTCAAAATGACTATCAGGTAGTTACATAAAAATGTACCTAGACTAGAAAAAGGTGCAAGGTATCTACTCCTTATACCGGTCTCGAACTCCATGTAGCCTCCTCAATCGGCTGACTTCTCCAATGCACTTTCACATTAGGAAAACTCTTAGATCTCAACTTTCGAACCTGCTGGTCTAGAATAGCCACTGACTCTTCCTCATAGGTCAAATTTTCATCAATCTCCACCATGATGACGTTTAAAACATGTGACCTATCCTCATGGTACTTTCGAAGCATAGAAACATAAAATACCGAATATACTCCTTCTAGGCTAGGGGGCAATGCAAGACTATAAACAACCTCCTCGGCTCTCTCCAAATTCTCAAACGGGCCAATAAATCTTAGGCTCAACTTACCATTCTTCCCAAATGGAATCACGCCCTTCATAAGTGACACTCGGAGAAGAACCTTCTCACCTTCCATGTAAGCCACATCTCGAACCTTTCGATCTGCATAACATTTTTTCCTGGACCGAGCTGTACGAAGTCGCCCTGAACCCCTCGAACCTTTTCCAAAGCATCACAGACCAAATCTATGCCCAACAATCTACCCTCACTGGGCTCAAACTAACCAACCTTCGAATGACATTGCCTCCCATATAAGGCCTCGTACGAAGCCATCTGGATGCTCGATCAATAGCTCTTATTGTAGGAGAACTCTGCTAGAGGTAGAAACTAGTCCCACTAACCCTCGAAATCCATAGAGCATGCTCGCAACATGTTCTTCAAATTCTAAATAGTGCGCTCAGACTATCCATCCATCTGAGGATGAAATGCGATACTCATCTCGACCCGCATGCCTTATCACACTGCAAAACTCTCAAAAAGTGTAATGTCAATTGCGTTCTCTAGCCAGAAATGATGGAAAGGGCCACACCGTGCAGGCACATAATCTCTTAAATGTAGATCTGAGCCAACCGCTCTAAAGAATAAGAAGTCATCACCAGAATAAAGTGTGCAGACTTAGTTAACTGGTCCACAATAACCCAAACTGCGTCATATTTCCGTAAGGCCCGTGGTAAGCCTACCACAAAATCCATAGTGATGCGCTATCCACTGACAATAAACATGCCAAACTGCTCATATGATCACGTCTAAATCCACACTAAATATTAAGTGGGAAACTATTATTGCAATAATAAAATCCAACTAGAGTCTTCCTCAGGGAGTTTACAATTCAGTGTTACGGTATATACTTGATGAGAGAACATGACTTTCAAACAAAATGATGATTTTTAATTAATTTTAACACTAAGAAGTTAGGCTAATTAAAGCAAATACAAAGTAAATTATTTTTGGTATTTTTATCAATTGAGGAATAGCCTAGGGATGTAGCCTTACCTAGGTGTAAACCTAATGGGTGTACTAAGTTAATGATTCTTCAATATATCATGGTGTATTGTGACTCTCAATTCTCAAGTACTCACTCAATACCTCTCGGTAATAGAGCAGTTATGCCTAAATTGACTTTCTCAAGTCCAAATGAGTATAAATCTAAACAATTGATATGAGTCCAAGTCGGGTTTTCCCAATGTCTAGTTCAAACCCTTTAATCAAAGTATTAAACACCTTAACTAGTTCAATTTCTCGTTAGCCAAGTTTTTCTAGACTAGTTCCTCTTTCTCAAGTAAGAACTAAGTCAAATAGGCATTAATCAATATTTGCAACCATTAATTCTGAATAAAATGCATAAACAAGGCTAAATAAACAACACCCAATAATAAACAAGCATTAGTACTAACAACCCATAAGATTTACACACTAGGGTTGGGTCACAACCCTAGATAAAATCTAGCTACTCATGCTAGAAGACATAGAAAATAAAGTAGAATAAGTAATTAAAGCCATAACCTACAATTAAAAGATAAAATAAATGGGTCTTCTTCACTTTTGATCAGTACTTTCCCAAAAAGGTAAAATATAACCACTATAGCTACTAAGAATACAAAACTTTCTCTAAAAAAATGTTTCCCGTCTATTTATACTGCCCAGAAATTCGCTGACAAAAATGTCATTCATAAGGTTCTTTGGCCGCACAATTCCATGTGCGGACCTTACCTTTCTTCTTCTCTTGCATTGGGAGGAAATATTCAGCCGTATAATTCCACCTGCGGCTGCACTTCAGTTTCCGCGACTGCCTATTTTGATACTTTCAAGAGGCTTCATACTTGGTCTTCTGCACCTTCTCCGAATTGTCAAACTCTGGCAGTGCGACCAGCTTTTGCAGCCATACAATTTGGTGTGCGGATTGCACTTTTACAAAACTTCTATGAGGCTTCAGGGCTATTTCTGTGGCTGCACTACTATTTTTGCAGACTGCATAATCATCTGCAGCCGTATAATTACTTCCGCGGATCGCACCTTTGCTTGCAATTCTCCTTTTTGCATGCTTGAGCTGGAATATTTTTTTTGAGTTATATTTCTCTATTGAGCTCCAAACTTCCAACGTGCCTGCAATCTACACAAATTCATTAGATTTAGAAACAAAAATAACTACTTTCAGACCAAAACTAAAGTAAGAAGGTACTAATAAGTGGTTAAAATTCACAGTTATCAACTCTCCCAAACTTAAGTCTTTGCTTATCCTCAAGCAAATAGATTAGCTCCTACCTCCTCTAATGTAACTTCCCGACCAGTCGTTTTTCTTTATAGATCCTCATTACCCTAATTAAGACTCCCCATATGTGCTTTTACCATTTATGACTTGCGGGGATGTTGGTTTGGGTTTGGAAGGGTTGAGGTTGAAATCGAAATACTGAGTTCCTAAATAGTGGACCAAGATGGCCAAGTACTTGAGTCAACATTTTGAGTAAACAACCTCGGAACCGAGATTTGATGGTTCTAATCGTTTTGTATGATGATTTTGCACTCGGACGTATGTTTGGATCGAGTTTCGGGTGATCCGGGAGCGTTTTGATGCTTAATGTTGAAAGTTGGTGCATTGAAGGTTTTCATGTTCTTTAAATTTGGTTTAAAGTAGAATTTGGTGTTATCAAGGTCCATTTGGAATTTCGAGCCCGGGAATATGTCCGTATGGTGATTTATGACTTGTACGCAAAATTTGGTGTCACTCCGAGTAGTCTAAGTATGATTCGATGCGTTTAGAGCTAGTTGAAAAGTTTAAGGCTCATAAGTTGATTCAATTTGGTTTACGGGTGCGATTTTTGGTTCTGATGTTGTTTTACGTATTTCGAGGGTTCGAGAAGGTCCATATTATGTTTATGGACTTATTGGTACAAAGTGACGGGATCCCGGGTGGCTCTGGTGTATTTCGGACTGCCCAAAGCTATGTCCAAAACTGCTGAGTTGCTGGTTCTAGTTTCCTTCTTTGTGGACACGGAGATTTCCTCGCGTTCGCGATGAAGGAATGGGGCTGGTGGAGGTTTTGTGAAACATGTTTGCAATGAGGAGATCACGATCGCGAGGCTATTGTCCATTTTTCATCGTGTTCGCGAGCCTGCACCCGCGATCCGTATAGGAAATTGGGTCTGGGGGTGAGCTGGCCTATTGCCCTTCGCGTTCGTGAATATGGGGTTGTGTTCGTGAATTTTTGGTCAGGCAAGCCTTCGCGATCGCGATTCCTTGTTCGCTCATTTAACTTTGTGTTAGCCGATTTTGGAGCTCTTGGAAAGGGATTTTTCACCTAGCAATGTAAGGCAAGTATTACTACTTAATGTGAGTTTAATACACGTATTATTGATAGATTTTGGCATATAAATTATTGATATCATAGAATTTTCTTGAAAAACTTAGGTTTTGAAAAAAATGGGATTAGAACACGAAAAAGATTATGGAATTGAGTGGAAATTATATATTTGTGTTCGTGAGGTTACGAGTAACATTTTATTTATGAAGATTTCTTGAAATCCGAGCATGTGGGCCCGGGGGTGAATTTTAGGAATCCTCCAAATTGGGTTGGGTAATTACTCTAATAGTTAAATTATAACTTTTGAGTATATATTGATTAGTTCGTACAACCTTTGGCTAGTTTCAAATTGCTTGGCACCGATTTGGGGCTATTACTGTGAATTGTGGACTGGGAATGTAACGACTCGGCCGGTTGTTTTGAGAGTTATAGCGTCGTTTCCCCTCATTTTTGTTTCTTTTGGGCTTTACAGCTGTATTATATTTTACCATGTTGGTTGGTTCGGGTCCGGAGTAGTTTCGGAGTCAATTGAGACACTTAGTCTCTTCATCGGAATCTTAAGTTGGAAATGTCGACCGAATGTCGACTTGTGTGTAACGACCTCAGATTTGAATTTTGATTGTTCTGTTAGCTCCTTTAGGTAATTTTGGATTTAGGAGAGCGTCCAAAAGTTGATTTTGAGGTCCGTAGTAGAATTAGGCTTGAATTGGCGAAAGTTGGAATTTTGGCAATTTTGGCCGGCAGCGGAAATTTTGATATCGGGGTCATATTGTATTCCCATAAGTTGGAGTAGGTTTGTGGTGTCATTCTTGACTTGTGTGTAAATTTTGAGGCCATTCGAACGTGATTTAATATGTTTCGACGTTGTTTGTAGAATTTTGAAATTTCAAAGTTCATTAGGCTTGAATCCGTGTGTAATTAATGTTTTAATATTCTTTGAGGTGATTTGAGGGTTTGACTAAGTTTGTATGATGTTTTAGGACTTTTTGGTAGGTTTGATTGAGGTCCCGAGGGCCTCAAGTGAGTTTCGGGTGGTTAACAGATCATTATTGGCCTTTGAGCGGTAGCTGATATCTGTTGGTTTTTGATGTTGCTGGTTTTCTCTTACGCGTTCGCGAGGCAGGTCTCGCGTTTGCAAAGTGTACCTAGAGGCTGAGGAGGATTTTTTCTTCGCATTCCCGAAGAAATGGACGCATTCGCGAAGGTTTAGGAGTAGAGTGCATCACGAATGCGAGTTAGGGAACACATTCGCGAAGAGGAGAAGAGGCAACTGGGGACCCATTCATTTGGTTTACGTGTTCGTGGAGGTGCGGTCGCGATCGTGGTCGCGAGGAGATGGGTCAGTAAAGGTTCGCGTTCGCAAGTGGTTGATCGCGTTCGCCTGGAGGGGAATTATGGTCTGAGGCAATTTGTGCTTTGCAAACACGAGGGTGCTTTCGCGTTCGCGAAGGAGGCGTACCTGGGTAGAATAAAATATTCAAAAAATGAGGGTTTTGAGTTCATATCACAAAATTGACTTGGGAGCTCGGTAGAATGCGATTTTTGGAAAGATTCTTGCGTGGATGTTTGGGGTAAGTGATTCTTACCTAGTTTTGGTTAATTCCCATGATTATGTCCTTAATTTCATCATTAAATTAGTGATTTGGGGTGGAAAATTGGGAAAAATTGAGTAAAGTTCTTAGGCCGAATTTTGGGGTTTTGATCGAGATTTTGGTATCGGATTTGAGTAAATTTGGTATGGTTAGACTCGTGAGTTAATGGGTGTTCATAATTTGTGACTTTTACCCGATTTTGGGATGTGGTCTCGAGGAGGCTTTTTGAGGCGAATTTCCAATTTCTTTCTTTAGCTTTGATTTCAGTAGCTAGGTTAGTTCCTTGTAGTTGTATTTATGTTATGTAATTGATTTTGTCTAGATTTGGGTGATTAAGAGTCGGATTTTCATGGTAAAAGCATTGTTTCAGATTGGTTTGAGTTTGGTTCGAGGTAAGTGGCTTGCCTAACCTTATGGGGGGCCACTCCCCTTAGGATTGGTATTGTTTTTGATATATGAGCGCCGTGTACGTGAGGTAACGAGTACGTACACGGGCTAATTGTTGTCAAAACCCAATTTCTACTAAGTAATAAGCTGGTTTCCCTTCTTACTTGAATCTTATCAGCATGTGTAGTATCCTGTTAGACTAGAGTAACATGCCTACTTGCCTTAACTATTTATCTGAACTATGTGCAGCATGTTTAGTGAATTTACCTGTTTTTCCTTAACTTGTGCATAAGTTGAATTGTAGGATTCCGTGTTGTAATTTTTGAATTCTATTGTTTGGGGTAATTTGATTTGGGACTATGGAACGGTATTCGGGAGATCGCCCTGTTCTGCATATTTACTTTGGGACTGCGAAACGTTGTTCCAGGAGATCCCCTATTCTGCATATTTACTTTTGGATTACAAAACGATATTCCGGGAGATCCCCCTGTCTTGCATATATACTTTGTGACTACGGATTGGTATTCCGGGAGATCCCCCATGCACATTTACGTTTGGCACTTACTGGGTACCGTTATCGTGTACTCACGCCCTTTCCTGCACATGTTTTTCGTGTGTAGATCCATGTTCATCTCACCAGCCTCGTTACTAGTCGCAGTAGCTTCTTTCGGAGACTTCAAGGTACATCTTCCCACGCCCGAAGATCCTTGGAGTCCCCTCTCTTATCAGTTTGTGACTTACGGTGTTCCGGGTCTTGGGAGTGTTTGTACATTTCGAAAATTGATACTTGTATATGCCGAGCGACATTCAGTTTCTTATTTAGATTAATTTTACTATTAGTTGTTTATGTTTATGATTTTATTTCCTTTCCGAAAAGTGTTAGTCTTACCTAGTCGTAGAGACTAGGTTCCGTCACGATAATTCACAGAGGGAGAAATTAGGTCGTGACAAGTTCGTATCAGAGCTCTAGTTTCACAGGTATCGTGAGTCACAAGCTGATTTATTAGAGTCTCATGGATCGGTACGGAGACATCTGTACTTATCTTTGAGAGTCTATGTAACTGTTAGGAACAATCATACTTCTTTGATTTCCTTGTCGTGCAAGTTATTGGCATCAAATTCTAAAATTCTCTATTATATTCTTTCTGACAGATGGTGAGGACCTGTACCGAGAGATCTGACGATCAAGAACTCAAGCCCCCTGCTAAAGCAGGCAGAGGATGGGGCCGGGGTAGAGGACGACCACGTGGTGCAGCCAGAGCACCTACACAAGCTACGACAGAGGAGCCCCCAGTAGCTCCAGCTGGAGGGCAGGCACCGGAGGTTCCTATTACTGCACCAGCCTCCAGGAGACTGTACCCCAGTTCATTAGCATGTTCAGCACCTTAGCTCAGGATTAATCCCACCAGCTCCCGCCACATCTCAGGCTGGGGGAGGGGCACAGATTTTGGTAGTCCGTACTCCTGAGCAGAGGGTCCAGGTTGCTCAGGCCACAGAGTTTATTCCTATGCTGCCGATAGCTCTGGTTTAGCATGAGACCAGGACATCCGCTTATGAGGAGGAGCAACTTAGACTTGAGAGGTACAAGAAGTACCACCCACGTACCTTTAGCGGATTAGCTTCAAATGATGCTCAGGCTTTTTTGGAGAAGTGTCATCGTATTCTCTGTACTATGGGCATAGCGGAGACGAGTGAGGTTTCTTTCACCGCTTTTCAGCTTAGAGGAGCAACCTATTTGTGGTGGCGTGCTAATGAGCTGAGTATCCCCGACGAGGCAGCCTCACTCACATGGACTCAGTTGTCAGATATGTTTTTGAGAGAGTATGTCCCTCAAAGCCTCAGGGATGCATGTCGCACAGAGTTTGAGCAATTGCGCCAGGGTTCTATGACTGTATTAGAGTATGCAGTATGTTTCAGTGAGTTGGCTCGACATGCACTGACCTTGGTTGCCAGATTTCGGGAGAGGTTTCATCCCTTTATTGAGGGACTCCACCCCAGTATCAGGACTAGTATGGCGAGGGAGTTGGAGATGGATCTCCTATCAGCAGGTGGTGAGTATTTCCTGGAGAGTGGAGGGCATGCTTTCCCAGGAAAAAGAGGAGAGAGAGGCCAAGAGGTCTCGAGAGACTGGTTATTATTCTGGAGCTCGTGCCCCAACAGCTCGCCATGGTAGGTGTTATGTGAGTCGCCCTGTTCATTCAGCTCTTCCAGTTGCCAGTTGTGTTCCAGCTCCTTCCAGGCCCCAGGAGCCTTATTATGCACCGTCAGTATCTAGTATGCCTCCTTCTCGGGGTGCTATTAGCGGCCAGTCCAACAGACCTAGCCCAATCCAGCCACAGCAGTTGCATCCTCCGAGGCGTTGTTTTGAGTGTGGTGATACTTGCCATATGGTGAGGGATTTCTCCAGACTTAGGAGGGGTGCACCTCCACAGACTTCTTAGCCACCACGTGCTCCACCGGGTCTTCCGGCCATGCTTCCAGCACCAGTTACCGCCCCACCTGCTCATCAAGCTCGAGGTGGAGGTCGGGGAGGTCGCCCTAGAGGGGGGCCAAGCTAGGTATTATGCTCTTCCGGCTCGTTCAGAGGCAGTTGCTTCCGACTCTGTCATTATAGGTATTGTTCTAGTCTGTCATAGAGATGCGTCGGTATTATTTGACCCATGATCTACATATTCATATGTGTCTTATTATTTTTCTCCACATTTGGGCGTATCTCGGGATTCTTTGAGTTCCTCTATTTATGTATCTACTCCTATGGGAGATTCTCTTGTTGTGGACCATGTATATCGGTCATGTTTGATTGCTCTTAGTCGTTTTGAGACCAGAGCTGGTTTATTATTACTTAGCATGGTAGATTTTGATGTTATCTTGGGTATGGACTAGTTGTCGCCCCATTATGTTGTTCTTGATTGTCACACTAAGACCGTGACGCTAGCTATGCAGGCTTACCACGATTAGAGTGGAGGGGTACCTTAGAGTATACTCCCCACAGGGTTATTTCATTTCTTAAGGCTCAACGAATGGTTGTGAAGGGGTGTGACGCATATTTAGCTTATGTGAGAGATGCCAGTATTGACACACCTACATTTGAGTCAGTTCCAGTTATGAGGGATTTCCCAGATGTGTTTCTATCTAATCTTCCAGGCATGCCGCCCGATATTGATTTTGGCATTGATCTGTTGCCGGGCACTCAGCCCATCTCTATTCCTCCTTACTGTATGTCTCCTCCTGAGTTGAAGGAGCAATTGCAGGAGTTTCTTGATAAGGCTTCATTCGCCTCAGTGTGTCACCTTGGGGTGCTCCTGTCTTGTTTGTGAAGAAAAATGATGGTTCTATGCGTGTGTGTATTGATTATTGCCAGCTAAAGAAGGTTACATTGAAGAACATGTGTCATGACCCCAAACCTAAACTGGCCGTGATGGCGCCTATTGTGATACTAGGCTAGCCAATTCACTGAAATAATAAAATGATTTTCCATTTAACACATCAAATATCCGAATTTTTCATTACAATTCTGTTTTTTAAGAATGTCAAAACAATAAAAATGATTAGCACATCTAAACACTGCCCCAACATCTGGGATCAACCGTCATGAGCATCTAAGAGGTGATATAGTCTAATACAAATCCTCTACTACAATAAGTTTGGGAAGTAAGGTAAAATGTCAGAGTAGGAAGGAGAAAGAGTAGGCTGCGGACGCCGAGCAGCTACCTCATAATCTCCGAACAATGCTTCAAATGGGGTAGCTCAACCATTGCTCTGCCCCAATACCTGAATCTGCATACAAGGTGTAGGGAGTAACGTGAGTACGCCAACTCAGTGAGTAACCAAAGTATCTAAAAATATGAGTGTAGTGACGAGTATTTAAAATTTACAGTTTCATAAAAATAAGTACCAATAAAGGTAATAGATCAAGTCAAGCGTCCACATTTACCAAAGATTTTACAAAAACTCCAGTTTGCCCTTTTAAAACTTGTATGAAACATTAGTCAACATTTATCTAGAGGCTCAGTGTAAAGAATAGTGAAAACAATAGTTTCATAAAAATATCAGCAACTCGGGCACAGTGTAGCTCAAAATTAAAGCCTCTCGGGCAAGCCTCTTAGTCACTCATGACTCTACTCTAATAAGTCAATGCTCACACTCAGCACTCCCACTCATCAGGTACCATATAACAACTGTTGCGGCGTGCAGCCCGATCCAATATGAATATATATATATATATATATATATATATATATATATATATATATATATATATATATA
>ML423146.1:64973-83869 GCA_005239525.1 Nicotiana knightiana | reverse complement strand
TAAGCAACAATATATATATAGAACTATAACTGTCGTACGTCTTGATTCAAATATTAAGAAATTATTATATTGTAATTTGTAATCTAAGAAGAAGATAAATTACAAGTCACAGAATTCAGCATTTGCGGCTTAAGAACTTTGTAAATTTTCGTTTCTTTATGAAGTGCCTTTTGAAAAATAACTTAATTAATAAGCATGTTGGATGAACATGCTATTTGTAAATTATGTAATAATTATTCATATTATTAAATGTATATAAATGAAATCCTTTTCTAATTCATGGTTAGCTTTATATTCCCCAGGTAATTGTACGATAAAAATCCAACAGGGTGTTTCTTTGTTCACTGAGAGAGAAAATAGACAGACATAAAGAAGACAAGGAGGAAAGAAAAGGAAGAGACGTGGTAGGAGGAAAAGTCCATGTCCAAATCATGATCTAATATTCCCTTCTGCTTTTGTGTTGAAAAAACAAAAGGGTTTGCATGGAAAGCTCACGCGTTATAATCCACAATGTTTTTTTTTTCTATATTTTACGTTTTTGTCTATCTAAAAAAGAATATACCTTCTTATATTTAGAAATAAGTTAAGTTTAAATTTTCTATTTGTCTTTAATAAAATGATTTATAACCATAAAATATCTGTAACTTATTTAAACCATAACTTTATTTTAAAAAAAATATTCGTTCTCTTTTAAACCCGTCAGAGGCCGGCATGTACAGTATTATAGTATCGAGTTCATTTGAAATTAATACTTTTGATACATAATTCATAAAAATTATAATATACAATAGCTCTAACAACGTTAAAGGTTGAAATCATAACGTTTAAATTATGAATCCGACTTTTAAAGCCATAGCTCAATCAAAGTGTATAAAATGAGAGGGAGGTAGTATTATATTTATTAGTCCACAATGTTGTAATAGTCAGAAGATTATGATGATTGATGCGTTGAATGACGCCACGATCCAAAGCAACCTCTGTCTAGTCATTATGTCGATAACTTGTAAACGGACATTATAAAGGCCACGTTGAAAATGGCCTTTCACCGGCTAATCTCCCCACCATCATTCTAACATTTCTCTTCGCCACTTGCTTAACCAAACCATTTTTTCGACTATATTTCTCCGTAAAACAATATTCATACTCGATATTTTCCTTATAATTGAATACAAATATAGAATCACAATAATATATTCAGTTTAATCTCACAAATAAAGTTTCGGTAAAATAATAAGTACGCAGCCTTATCTTTCCCTACTTTTACTTTTATGCAGGTAGAAAGATTATTTTCTACAAACCCGCACGGCTCAAAATTGAATAAAGAACATACATCTTTTAATTAATTTATATTACTTAAATGCAGTTAATATGATATTTGGTTTACAATATAACTCTTAGATAGGTCGTTTGTTCAAAGGTAAGCTATGTATGAATTAGTATGTTAGACATTACAGTGGAGGTATATAATGCAAGAATTGTAATGCATGAATTACATGCAAAAATTATGTTTTATTGGATATTTTATTTGTTGTATTAAAAATTAAGTGTATACTAGATGTTTAGTTTTAAGCAAAATAAAAGACTATTTACTATATGAGGGATTGTTTTGTCATTTTAGAATTTTATCCATTCAGTTACTTCTTATTATTTCACATCCTATTTTGCACAAATATTATTTATTATGTTCCATTTTATGCGATACACTTTTTTTGGGTAGGTTAGCGAAATGAATTTTAGAGTTGAATTATTTGGTTTGATGGATACATGAGATGCATAGCAAGTAGGGGGTGTTCATGAAAACCCAAAAAATTGAATCAAATTGATCAAAAAAATCGATATTTTTTAGGTTTGGTTTGATTTTGGTTTTTTAAAAGGAAAAATTTCATATTAAAACAACTGGACTGCCTACTTTTCAACTTTATAGCCCATATTTCAATTTACAATTGAGTAGCCCAAAATTAACAGGCCCATATCTGAAAAAAGGGCGTTATTTCCATTTTTTGGGGATTCAAAAGCGGGATTTCGTATCTTTCAGCAAGATTTTCTCTGATTCTTTCCATTCTTCTTCCCCAAATCTATAAATTCAACTCCAAAAAACCTAGAAATTCTTCTTCATCTAAAGTTAACAGCAAATCAGACACGAAAAGTGAATTTTTTTGCTGCAATCAGCATAATTTTCATTTTTGCACAATTTTGGTTTCAATTTTTTGTTCAATGGAGCTTTTTTCAGTTTACGTTCTTCATAGCGGTGAATGGGAAGACAACAAGTTTATCAATTTCGTCAACGATTGTGTAATAATCAAGTCAACATTCAGCTACAACAATTTAGCTGAAGCGAATTCAAAAGAGATTAGAATCGATTCGGAGTTAAACACATTAGAGATTAACTTTCTCCCAAAGGATGGTTTGCCACCGATCCTGATTTACAACGATACGAGTGTTAATGTGTATATCGAATTGAAGAATAAAAGCTTGAATTTCACTGAATACCCATTGTATGCGACTCTGAAAGAGATTTATGACAATCGTTTGGTTGCTACAAATTCCAGTTGTTTGGTTTCTACAAGTTCCAGTTGTTTGGTTGCAACAAGTTTCAGTTGTTTGGTTGCTACAAGTTCCAATTGTGCAGATGTATCCACAATTGATAGCACTGAAATTATGATTGATATCGAATTTATTAAAACACGGGTATAATAGATAATGTGTTAAACGAATTTGTTGAGGAGGATCAAGTTTATAAAGATAAAGAGACAGTTGTCACTGCAATGAAGAACTTGATTATACGCGAGAGGTTCCAATTCAAGGTGAAGAGATCAAGTGCAACAAGGTATGGCAATAGTTGTATATTCTGTTATATATATATATATGTATGTATAAAGTAGTATATAATTTTATAAAGGTATTAAATTTGATATATGTCTAGTTATGTTTTTGTATAAAATTGTATTTAGAAGTTAAATGATCTTAATCCTAGGTATCACCTTATGTGTGTGGATGAAAATTATGCTTGGAGTTTCAAATCTTCTGCCGTTTACAAGGCAAACATATTCAAGGTGAGAAGTTACAATAATAATCACACATGCGACTATGGTGAAAGATACTTAACACAACGCCAAGCTACTTCGAGTGTAATTGCTAGTATAGTCAAGGACAAGTATGTTAATCCAAAAAAAGTATACACAATGATATAATAGAGGACATACAAAAGCAACACAGGGTTGAAGTGAGTTACATGAAAGCATGGAGAGCTAAAGAGATAGCAATGGCAATGATAAGAGGGAATCTGAGTGATTCATATAATGTATATGTTGGAGCATACAAATCCAGGAATGGTTACAAAGTTGCACAAATCAGAAAATGGATGCTTTCTTTATGCATATGTTTCAATATATGCATCTATCAAGGGTTGGGAGCATTGCATACCGATAATGGTTGTTGACTGAAGTTTCCTTAAAGCAACATATAAAGGTACAATATTGACTGCTTGCACAAAGGATGGAGCTGGTGAGTTGGCTGCACCTACCTTGTTTCTGCAGTTTGTATAATGTTGTATTTTCATGTATAAACATGTATAGGATTTCACAACTACCTTTTTTATAAAATTTGCAGTATGTATAAATTTGTATATTCATGTATAACTGTGTATAATATTTGTATAATTGACTGAATCCTAATATCTATTTTGTATAAACAGAAAAAATCCTTCCACTTGCATATGCAATTGTAGATTCAGAGAACAATAAATCTTGGGAGTGGTTCTTTGTCCAAATAAAGGGTACTTTTGGTGTTAGAGAAGGAATGTGTATAGTTTCAGATAGAAATGAAAGCATCTTCAATGCAACAAAAGCTGTGTACCCAGAAGTTTCACATTGTATTTGCATGTTTCATTTGTGGCAGAATGTAAAGCGCACATTCAAGAAACATCACAAACAATTGAAGGATATCTTCTTCGCTTTGACTAGAGCTTACACGATAGAGAAGTTTGACTACCATGTGACAGAGATGTGCAAAATTAATTAGAGGGTGCAGCCTTACTTGTTCGAAATTGGCTACGAAAGGTGGTCTAGGGCATACTCCAAAGTGAAAAGGTCGATGGTAATGACTTCCAATATTGCAGTGTCAATTAATGCATCAAACAAAGATGCTAGAGAGTTACCAGTAATGCGATTGCTGGAGTATATGACAAATTTGTTACAACAGTGGAATAACAAAACCTGAAAAAGTGCGATGGAGACATCTACAGAGCTTGGCGAAAAGTACGACAAACTCCTTCGGGAAAATCTGATTGCATCGAAGCAAATGACAGTAAAATGAATCAAACATGGAACTGTTGATTTGCATTTTACTGATTGTAAAAGGATGTATAACTCTCTATAATAATGTATAATGTGATTTAACTTTTTTTTTCTTAAAAACTTTTGCAGGTGAGGCCTGCTGCAGAGCAGTTATATACTGTGCTTGAAGGGGTAAGGCGAAACATAGTGTGCCTTGAAGAGGGAACATGCAGTTGCGGCAAATTTCAAATGGATGAACTTCCATGTCTGCATGCTTGGGCGGTTTTGAAGAACCAGCAGCTGAAACCTGGCCAGTATTGCTCTTTTTACTACAAGAAGGATAAAATCTTTAAAACTTATGAATTTTCAGTGAATCCGATGCCAGATGAGAGTTTATGGGTAATCCCAACAGAGGTGCTGGAAAATGTGGTCCTACCACCTAAAGGGAGAAGAAATGCAGGAAAGCCAAGAAAGGAAAGACTCAAACCTGCTTCAGAGAAAGAGTCTAAGAGGGCATTTTCATGTTCTGTGTGTGGACAAAGTGGTCACAATATAAACACATGTAGGAATCGACCAAAATAAATAGTTGAAATCATAACACTTTCTATTACATATGTTGTCATGTTGAGTAGTTAAGTTTCACAAACAATAGAGTTACAAATGTTGAGTAGTTAATTTTCAGAAGCAATTGAGTTACAAATGTCAATAAAGAATTTCAATTTACACTATATGTTGCAATTATGTTAAATATGTTACATTATCCAATAATATTGTGTTGTTGTTTTTAGTGGTGCTAAACATATTTATCTATTGTACAAATGTAAAACAGAACTGCAAGCAATCAATGTTGTTATATATATATACAAATGTATAAATGAGAGTATAAGTTTGTATAAAATTGTATAACTATGTATATTATTGTATACATATATATAAACCCTGCAACATTGACAAAAGTACAACAATAATGAAAAATACATACTTTGTTAAAGGAAAAAGCAACTGAAAATATTCATTAACAACCACAATTTGTAATGACTACCACAAATTATACAAAAATAAAATCATCTGTAATATCCTTTAAGGTTATCTCACAAGTAGCAGAATAGTACTCAGACAAACTAGAAAACAACTCATGATACATAGCAAAACTACATTAAATTAAAAAAACAGAACTACTTTCTTGGTCGTCCCTTCTTCCTCTTCCTGAAAAGTCTCCCTGTGATTTCATTACCACTAATTGCATCGGACTGTTATTTTTTCCTTCCATAATCCCACAACAAAGATCCCCACCTGGTGCGAAGTGTCTCAATGTCAAAATTATCTTTTCAAATTTTCTTACCCAGGATAAAATACTCAGCAAAGCCAGCAACAAAAGCACCACAGTCACTGTATTTTAAAAATCAAATTAGCAGGATGTTACTGTAAATAGGTACACAAATAGTAAAATAGTAAAACAACTGAGATTAACCGACCATTTGATATGTTGTGGCACATTATTAACCAGATTAATCTGCAAAGCATCAGAATGAGATTTATCGATATATGCACCATTGTTCCAATCAATGCCCTTCTTCTCGACATAAAAGTCAGAACTCTTCAAGAAGTAAGGTATCAAAATTGCATAAGGTAATGCAACATCCAAAGAAAGTCTATCATTAATTTCTCCACGGTTAGAGTCATAGATGTGGATGCACCTATCTATGAATGTAAACAACCCAAATACCCAGTGGCCCAATTTCGCTCTTCCGTGTTTGACATAAATAGGGAATAATACGTGGTCAACAGTGTTCCACGGTACATTTGCATCACAATAATACCCTCTAATATACTCTTCTATTTCATGCCCTTCGGGAATCACTGAAGGATCTTGCTTCACTTTGAAATCTTTATACAGTAAGTTGATTTTGCTACCAAAGGCAAAGTCAGTTGTAGTAAACCGCACGACAACGTTCGACCCATATTTTCCCCTTTTCCTCAAATAGTAAAAGAGGACATCCAAGTGCTGATACAAGAAAAATAAAACAAAAACAACCATCACTACTAAATGATTCAAAGTACTACAAAAAAATCAATATATGATGCAGATTTTTTAAATATACAAATTTATACACTATAATACAGAGTTATACATATTTGTACAAGATTATACAATCTTATACCATCATTATAAAAATATGTTGCATTTGATTATACAAAGTTATGTATACACTATGGGGATCTCAAACAATAAAGATACGCAACAAATAAAATACGGCATTAGAACATAAAATTAATAAATACCGTGTCAATCAAAGGTCGACCACAATACGAAAGTGAGTGGAACCAATCATTCGTGTCCACATGACACGAGCCAAAAATAAAAGCTTCTGCAAGCTTATTTACTTCATTGGTATAAATATTTTTGGCACTTCAAATAAAAATAAATAAAACAAAGTAATCAGAACTACCTTCAATGACAAGTATAAAAGCAGAACATTAAAATCTTAAAGAAATTTACTACCTTCGCCTTGTATCCATCCCATTATCAACAAACGCGCAAAACTCTTTGGCCAATGGCGACAAGAGATCAAAATCATCAATTTCGATCGTGAAAGGATGCTTGATATAAAAAAATTAGCTTGTGTGCCGATCCTGATGCCCCCGAATCAAAAACTGGCAACTACGGAGATTTGGCATATTTTCATGGTATTTTCTGTCGAACCGACTGTTGAGGAGAAATGTAATCATCTTCTACGTCTATGAGAGGTGGTCTGTGAAGCACAATTTGTGACATCTGTAGCGAAACTAAATCTTCATCGCCAATGTCATCCCAAAATGTATCACCCTTGACATCACCTGAAGAAAATAATAATAAAGAACTTTCAAAATGAAGAAAACAAAAATTAGACAAATAAGATAAAATGCAGAAGAATACCATGATCAACACCATCAGTAACTCCCTTGTTTGCTTTAACACCTAAATCGTTTTGGTCAGCTAGCGTGTTATCTTAATTCACTTGCTCGACAAAGTCAGGAACAACATCATATTGATAGCCATCATGTTCGCCGGGACCAGATGTATTGTCATCAGACACGCACTGACGAATATATTAAAAATAATAGAAAGAGAAGGCATAACTTTTTGAGCGATGATTCAGAGAAGGCATAGCTATTGAGTGATTTGGTTTTATCAGTAAAATTACCTTAGAATCAGGAGCCTCCTCCCTCGTTTGCTTTGTTTCCTTCATATTCTAGAAAATTGAACACTTTTTCAAAGGAAGAAACTACATAACTGTTGAGTGTCGTAACTGTATCAGTCAACTACAACAAAAAAAAACCACAAAAATAAAAGAAGTAAATCAACAACCATGTTTATAACAAAAAAATCATGTATATATAGCACCGATAAACTGCAGAAAAGCTAAACATGTAGTACCTTTCCAACAACACTCCTCAACTTCTTAACTTCAGCATTCAACAGATCAATGCGCGCCGAAGGATCATAACTCGGTTTAGGCTGCTGATCCCTATTCTGAGGATAAGGTTTTTTAGACTATTGCTCCGTATTCTGAGGATAAGGTTGTTTAGACTGTTTCTCCATATTCTGAGGACAAGGTGGCGATGCAGCGTGAAAGGCAAGCACATCTCCTGATGCAACATCATCGGCATTAACTTCAAAAAACGTGGCGATGTTCAGCATTGACATCTCTTCACGAGTAGAATCACGAGTAGTTCAACTACAATAGGAAAAACTGGATTACAATAGTAGAAAAAAGAAAAGTGTGACATATTCATAATTATACATACTTACAAAAAACTTTAAATCATATACGAAGAAGTATTATGGCACAAAATATTTACCTTGTCAATACTAGACATGATCACCCCGCCAGTCAAATCCGCATATGATGGAGTTTCAGTGACTTTCCAATTAAGAATGTGTGGCACATTTATCCCAACGCAAACAGCTAGATACTTGTCAACTATAGAGCAACACTCAAAAAACCATATTTGTAATGCAAGTGGCAAACCTCCAAGCCTATACATTGTCAACTGTCTGTCCCTCATTGTCTTTAAAATATCTTCAAATGACTTTTTTCCCCAAGCATAGGTCTCATATTGATCACTTTCAATGATATCAAAATCATCTTTATTGATACCATGATTATTGGCATATGAGAATATGAAATGATGGACGAACACCATCAAGGCCATCTTGAACGCATCTTCGTCCGACTTCCAATCCTTTTTCTTGAAGCGATCAAGAAGCTTCCCCCTCGTAATAGCCCCTTTTCCATCTCCTGAAAAATACTCTTTTAGCAACCTATTGACATAAGGTTTGTCATAAACAATGGCGTCTTCTTCAACACACTTCAAACCGGTAATAACAGCAAACTCGCAAATGCCAAACCGCAAAAAACAACCATTAATTTTAACCCACAACTCCCTTTCCCGCCCTGAGACGACTTCCCTTACTAGTATACAATGAATAACTTTATTTTGAATTTTAGATTGAGGCAAGTCCAAGAAGTAGCCAAAACAGCTAGCACGGAACATTTGAAGCTGCGTGTCAGTCAAATATTACTTCAAATTGCTGACAATATCAGTCTCAGTATGGGAACTAATCCTGTTGTGAAAATGATCAGATGGCTGTATATAGAAGTCTCCAACCTTGCATATGGAAAAACAACAAAAAAGACATCAGGAACCCAAACTATACTAAAATATTGTATAAACATGAATAAATCAGTGTAGCAGTACTTGTATAAAGATGTATAAAAAACTGTATAACTACGTATAAAGCTGTATAAAGATGTATATAATTAATAGCAACACAGGGAATACCTTCAGCTTAGCTTTTCTCTCCTTTAATTTGCGGCGAGTAGCAATCCTTTGTTCTTTGGATATGCAGTCAAGACCACTTTCACCATCATCCTCGATCTTGCTCTTTTTATGCTTAACATCCTCGATATTGCTCTTTTTATGATTAACGTCCCATATCTTTCTCTTTTTCAGTTTAACGCTGGGTCCTACATCATCTTCAGCAACCAAATCAAATTTCAGCTTTTCTTTAGATTTCGTACTCCTTATTCTAACAATGCTAACTGGAGTAGGAGTATCTTTGTTTACGAACGAGTCATTCGACTGCTCACTTGATGCGACTTTTTTGTAGGAGGAGACTCAAAATCATCATCATCAGGGGTCTGGACATGCCCATTCGCTTCAGAATCAGGTGTTGAGGGCAAGTCACTCGATGTTTTCGCAAAATCAATTTTAACACCTTTTCCAGCAACCTTCATACGACTTTTAGCAGAAATTTTTGAACGCATTTTCTACAATAAAACAAAAAAAGCTTTAACAAAAGTGAAGAAAAATGATAGAAAACACAAAAACCAAACAAAAAATAAAGGCCATGAACACAAAGCAGAGGCCAATTTTCCAAAATTATAACAAAACTAAAAAAATAAATTCTACCCTAAAATTCGAAATAATAAAGCATGCAACAAGTTAAGGCCCAGAAAGAAGATAGAAGGAACACAAAATCGAATAGGAAACACAACAACAATGTATAAAAAGTCAAAATCAGAAAAGCCAAAAAACTAAAAATAAAAATTAAAACCAAAACAGTGGTAAAAGCATAAAAATGAAACAAAAATTACCTGAAAACAAGAGTAAAGCTCGAAAAATTACAATAAACGCAACAATGGAGGACGGTTTTGCCTTCGTACGTCTGTGCTAAATGTGTGAGAAGAATAGAGTGTGTGTGAGAGAGAAAAAAAATTAAAAAGAAAAACTAAACAACGGTTATTATATTTGTGGGCTACTAGATAAAAAGGAAATTTCAAAACATATACAACATGGGCTAAACCAGGAAAGAGCTTCAAACGTAGGCTATTTTCGGATGGACTGTGTGGCCCAAGTGATATATGATGTAATTTTGTCATTTTAAAAACCGATCAAATTTGGTTTGGTTTTGGTTTTAATAAAAAAATAACCGAAAAAAACCTAAATCAAACCGACTATAGAAGTAACTATTTAAATTTATTATTACACCTATACACACACACACACACACACACACACACACACATATATATATACACACACACACACACATTTTTATATAAAGTTTCTAAAATGTTATGATACATATTAGTCGTTTGTATTTTAAGTCTAGTTCTTTGCTATTACAATAATCTAATTATTTGTCTTTACATTCTAGTTTGATTGGTAGTATGCTTTTACTAAGTACAAGAATTATTTTATGTTAAAAATAATCGATTTTTAATTGAGTACTTAAATTATTCATCACTATTTTATTCAATTATTATCAATATATCATGGTAAATAATAGATTTCTCAAAGAGCAATTGGTTTGATAGTATTACGTTCAAAATGTAGTCGCTGGAATACGTGTTTGGTAGTGTATGTCTCATATTTAAGGAAAAAATCGATAAATAATCAAAAAAACAACAAAAAACCGAATCACTAAAAAACCAACTTAATTGATTTGGCTTGGTTCCAACATTTTAAAAAATGACTTACTTAATTAGGTTTTTTCTTATGAAAAAATCGATCCAAATCGAACTATGAACACTCATAATAGCAAGTATTCTAATGAAGCCACCTTTTATTGGATTTTGTGTCATTTTCATCTTTCAAACGTGCACTAGCTTGCCGTGTCTCCTTACTCGTTGCGAGTGCGTCGTTTAGTATAAAATCTGGCGATTGGGTATCTTTCCAAAATCTGGCCAACTCGAAGCCGAAACAAGTAACGTAAAGAAACAATTACTTACCCCTATCGATCGACAAAAGTGCCCATTTCCTTATTCTTCTTCCCCTCTTTTTAAATTCCTCTAACCCTTATAACTTCTCCTTAAGTCACTTCTTTAATCATCTCAAAGTGAGAGATTATGTGAATAGTACCTCTCTAAAAGTACACTATATATGTTGAGTTTACAAACATGGAAAAAGGAAATAGAAGCGCGAATCTGGATTGGTCGAGTAAGTGAATATATGCCGTTAGAAAAAAAGGTTTGGTATTAATGAAGAAAATTTGTGAAGATGGATCAAGAAGACAAGCATTATCTATTTTCTTCTTTTCTACGAAACGTCCCACATTCTCTTTTGGTGCAGAAGTGGAGTTTTTGGATTCTCAAGATGAAGGATAACATTATTTTTGAGGATATCTTCTAATATTTAGCTTGGAAAGTGGCAAACAGATTGGAGCCAGGCATTCTTTTTTCCAAAATTCCGTTGCTTTTTTCTTTTCCTCCCCTTTTATTTAGACACTGATCATACTCAGTTTCAATGTTGACTAATAGTTCTTGAACAAGAGCCAAGAGGAGTGGACTGTTTTTTAATTTTTATACTCCTATTTAAATGGAGTAACTCTTTTATTAGACCAAGTTGGTGCGAATTTACTCTGAATGTTAATTGTGTCATATATTACTGCTATTTCATATCCACTTTTCAAGAAAAGATGCTACTTCTTCCGTCTACTTTTATTTGGCACGTTTTGACTTTTTACTCCCCTTACGAAATAATAAATAAAATACATAATTTATCATGATACTCATATTAATTGATGCATATTTTATTGGATTTAAGAAAATAATTTGAAATGAGTAATAAATATTGTAGGTATAACAAAAAAAAAAATTATCTTCTCTTGATATGCATAAAGTGATAAGTAAAAATGAAAATCTATTTTAATATATATGCCAAATAATAGTGAACGGAGGGAGTACTCTATATAAGTTTCCACATATCTGTAAAAATCCTAAAGGGGATATTCAATCAAGCTCTTATATCTTAGCTTCAATTTGATAAGTGCCGGCTGATACTTTGAATTTTTTATTTGTATTATTATCATAGATGCTATGACCATAGACAAATTCAAAATTTAAAGCCGGTAGTTTAGAATTAATGTGTTCTTAGCAGCTAGTATTTATATACATATATGTGTACATTTTAATTTTATTCATATGTATGATATATTCAAATAATGAGTTTATATGAACAATAGCAATCGTCCTAGATCCTCCTCTGGCTTCAATCTATTACTAATTACAAGCATCGATCATTGTGCCCGTATAGCGTATAATTTTTAGACGACGGATCTACGGTAAACTTATAGGTTCACATGAACTCAGCTTTTGCCCCTGTATATGCATTTAGAAATTCACTAAGTGGGCGTTTGAACATAAGAATTGTAAAATTCCAAAATAGAGGGGAAAAAATTTCAAGTGAAAATGGTATCTGAAATTTAGAGTTGTGTTTGGACATGAATATGATTTTGGGTTGTTTTTTAAGTTTTGTGAGTGAAAATTTTGAAAAATAATTTTTTGGAGTTTTTTAAATTTCAAAAATTTCTAAAATGCATCTTCAAGTGAAAATTGAAAATTTTAAGAACAAATGCTGATTTCGAAAAAAGTGAAATCTTTTTAAAAAAAATGAAAAAAATTCTTATGTCCAAACGGGCTCTAAATATCTTATAATATTTGACTGCATCCAATTATTATTGTATATTAACTTGAGGTCGCTGTAGGAATTTATGAACTTCATCTTATATCTGCCTCTGAATTTCTTACCCTAATTATTCATTCAAATCTTATAATAGCTCATTTCTCCTAATCTGGACAGAGCCATCTTGAAGACATTTTATGTTCTAATATTGTAACGACCCGGTCCGTCGTTACGTAGAACCTGCATTATAATTGTTGTTATTGACTTGTCATAGGTTGATTATTCTGTTATTGATGTGTTAGAGTCGATATGCTTGAAATCGAATAGTTGTAGTGAGAGTTCAGTCATTTAGCCTTTAAAGATAGCCTTATAATGGGAAAAGTCAACTGAGAGTTGACTTAATGGTAAACGACCTCGGAATGCGGATTTTATGGCTCGGATAGCTTCGTTAGGTGAGTTGGGACTTAGGAGTGTGTTCAGAATAATTTTGTGATGCATGGTGTAGAATTAGGCTTGAATTGGCAAAAGTTAGTTTTGGCGATTTTCGACAGTCAGTGGAATATAAGATATCGGGGTTAGAATGGAATTCCGACAGTGGGAACAGGTTCGTAATGTCATTTTGGATGTGTCTGCAAAATTTCAGGTCAATCGGAGTTGTTTTGGATAGTTTCGGCATCGTTGGTGGATTTTAGAAAATTGAAAGTTCTTAGGCTTGAATCCGATGTGATTTTGGTGTTTTGATGTTAGTTTTGGTGTTTTGAGAGTGCAACTAAGCTTGAATGATGTTATGTGACGTGTTAGTATGTTTGGTTGAGGTCCCGAGGGGCTCAAGATTGATTTCGGATGGTTAACGGGAAGTTCAGAGTTGGGAATTGCAGCAAAAAGCCGCTGGTATGGAATCACAGTGATTTTCGCACCTGTGGAAGTTTGGCCGCAGGTGCGGGCCCGCATGAGCGAAAGAAGGCTCCGCAAGGGAGATATTTATCCAGCCAAGAAAAATTCGCAGATGCGGATAGGAGGTCGCACCTGCAAAGCCGCGGGTCCGGATTGTGAATCGCAGGTGCGGAGTCAGGTCGTTTAAGGAAAAGGCGTAGGTACGGTTAGTGGGACCGCAGGTGTGTGAAATTGGGCGCAGGTGCGGAACCTCTGGGCAGAAAGTATAAAATAAACCCTCCGCGACTTAAACCCTTTTTACTCCATTTTTTGTACGGACAGAGAGCTTTGGGGGTGATTTTTGAAGAGGAAAATCAGTGTTCTTCATAGAGGTAAGTGTTTTGGACCTTAAAACTCATTTATGGATGATTATAGAACATAATATCAGTGTTAAATTCACGAAAATCAGTAGAAAAGGTGGGTTTAGGGCTTGAGATTTTGAGACCTTTAAAGATTGGTTTGAGGGGTCAAACGAACTCCGATTTTAGCGTTCTTTATATGTATGGACTCGTGAGATGATGAAGAACCGTTTTGTATAAAAAAATTTGAGTTTCAGAACGCGGTCTCGGGGGTCGGGTTTTGACCAAATTCGGATTTTGAGCTAAATTTGATATTTTTCGATTTGGAAATTATTCCTTAAGCATAAATTGATGATAAAATCTGAACTTGGTAGATTTGGAGCCTTCGGAAGTTGATACGATAGGCAAGCGTGTTGCGGAATAGTTCCGGGCTAGTTTTGAGGTAAGTAATGTCTTTAAATCCTGTCCTGAGGGTATGAAACCCCGGACTATGCACCCTTTCACGGGTTTTGGAATGCAAAGATTAGAACTTTGGAAATATATTCCCCATTTAGGCAACTATTGAGTTGCGGAACCGATTTTTAAGCCTATTCTTAATGGTATTGATATATTTTGATATGATTTGGGCTGTAAGCCATGTTTGTGGCCTAGTGCCGATCTGTTTACCCCTTGGGGGCTGTTTTTACTATTTTTCCTCACGTGATATGTTATGATTTTCACTCAGTCTTTCCTTGATAATTGTTTTGAAACTCAAAGTATTTTGAAACTATTTCTTGAAAATGAAACACTGTTTTGGGTCAAGAACCCGGTATATTTATGGCCCGAGAGAAAAATTGAGATTGTCTGATTGAGTGAGGCTGCAAGCCTAATTGTGAGGATGCTATGATACGAGTGAGGTTGCGAGCCTATATTTTGAGTGATTTATGCCATGATGTGGCTTGTTATAGCGCTTGAGCTGTAGGAGCTCCTTCGGAGTCTGTACACACCCCTAGTGAGCGCAGGTACCTAATGAGTGATGCCCGCGGGGCTTATGCTGAGTGATTGTAAGGATGCCTGATGGGCTGATATTGAGTGATGGTGAGGATGCCTGATGAGCAATGGTTAGGATAAATGATTTTAGCCCCGGGGGCAATTTTTTGAAGAATTTTTACTAAGTTTTTGAACTATGATTTACTTCGTTTTCAAACTGGCTTTTACTGAGAATTTTACTGAGATACACTGATATTACACTTGTTTCAAAGGATATCTGGAAACTGATTTTGAACTTATTATTTGATGGATACTATATGGTGACTTAGTATTTTTTTGGTTTGGTGAAATTGTATATCTGTACTGTGTGTTTTAAAATTCTCAGACGGTGATTTATTTTTATTACTACTGAGTTGGCGTACTCATCATTACTCCCTGTGCCTTTGTGCACAGATTCAGGTGACGGTCTGGAGCAGTAGCGGTCCTTGCTCGTAGTTGCAGGTTCACGGGATTTCGAGGTAGCTGCCCAGCGTCCACAGCTTCTCCCTTTCACTTCCTTATTTAGTTTTAGCGTTTGGTTTAGAGACATATATTATAGTTTTAGCAGAGTTAGATTTATTTATTCTTAGATGTTCGTGACTATTGACTCCAGTCTTGGGAGGTTTTGTTTACAGTTGTTAGACTATTATTGGGACGCTAAGACTTAATTACATTATTCCATGCTATAGTTGCTGCTTATTATTAAATTGTGAACTTTTATAATTGCACAATTGCGTAGTAATGAGATGGTTGGCTAACCTAGTTCCACAATAGACGCCATCACGATCTGTTAGGATTTGGAGTCGTGACAAATATCTTTCTATTTATTTGGTCTAGTTGGTTATGTGGATGAAGTATCACCATTTTGTGCTATCTAGGTGACTTCACTTTGTGAAATTCGGTTTTCACATTACATACTTACTATGGGGTTCTTTTCATCCTTGATTTTTGTTCTTTGTACAATTTTTTTTTATTTTTTTTTATTTTTAAAATCTGTTTATATCAGTTTAATATATAAGTTTTCAACAGATAGTAAGCGATCATTTGTCACTCAACCAAGACTAGAATATATATTCCACCTAAAATCAAATGACAAAATTAGAAAATGTCGGACTCATTATCTAAAAAGGTGCCAAAAGGGATGTAACAACCTCCTTGGAAGATACCCTTTGACGCATTTGAACTATAGATAGCGATTTGAAAGAATATTGAATAGAGGCAGATATAATTAATAATGCATTTTAGATTGTTGGCTGTGGTTTCCTCACCATGCTTTAACCAGCCGAATTGCTATTTTAGGGCATTGATACCCGAAGGAACAGTCAGGTGCACACAATATTCCCTATTCACGCGGGATGGAAAAGGACGGCATCCCTAGAGTATGATGTCGATAGTCTATTCTAATGGAGAAGTTACTTTCACGGCTTGAACCTATATATATACGGAGATAATTTTACTGTTGCTCCAACTTTAAGGCATACATACCAAACTTTTTATTTTAGTACATGAGATTATGAGAACATACAACTCGAAACATACTAGAGCTAAATCTTGTACATTATTCTCTTTGTTCAATTTAATGTGTCTTCGTTTGACAGGAACAAAGTTTAAGAATATAATTTTTTTTTTTGAATCTTATGATCTTAAACTAAATGTGTGGATAACATATTAAAAATATTCTTTTAATTTGAACTTTATGCCTTTAAACATGCAAATGTTATTCTTATAAAGGAGTGCCATTAAGAGTAAAATAGAATATTATTCTTGTAAAAGCATACTAATACAAAAGTTAAATTCTTTTTTGGACGGATTAAAAAGGAGGACAAGACATATAATTTGGCATATAAATTGACACGAAGGAAATATGTTTTAATATTGTGGAAGAAGACGCAGAGGAAGAGATTGAAGAGAAAAAGTATATTACTAGTATAGGAGATGTAAAGCCAATTGACTTCCACTTTGTGTAGTTTAGCCTCACTGCCTTCAATGGGATTACAGAATGCTCAATTGAGGCTGACAGAGGTAGAAAAAGTCAGAAGAGAGAAAATCGATGGAAATTTTGAAGAGGAGAAAAGGAGAGGGGCAGCTATAAATTTTAGAAAATGAAAATTAATTAGAAAAAGTTGTTTACCTTCGAGTCGATATTACGTTATACAATCGGACCTATCTATGACAACTATTTTTTGTAGTATTATTTTGCTATAAGAGAAAAAATTCGTTTAAAATTCATTTCTTATGATATATTTTATTTTTTTATAATAGCTTTTTACCTGTAACAACGAAATTCATCACTATAACAATAAATTCTTTATAAAATTACCGCTGTATAACGGTTTTGCTCAAATATTAATTGATTTTATGATTTTTCATTTTCGTTCCTAGTCATTTATTTTCATAATCCTTTATTGTAATAAAGCTACATATAGAAACAGAATCTCTATGTTAATTAATTTTTAGGTATTTTGACCTAATATCTGAAAATTTTAACACAGTACACCTAGAGACGGATTATAGTTTTGAGAAGATCGATGCACTGTTAGCTAGGAAGAAAAGGATCCAGGATATAAAATTAACAGATTCAATCTTTAGGCTCTTACCATGAACCAATTACACTTTTTAATTTATAAGTTCAAAATGAGTATTTAAAAAATAGAATTTTTACATAGATATTTATACTTTATATCGAAAATATTGGGATCAGTTGAATACTACATCCCCCATTACTATTAGTTTAATATACATCTAATTTAATTATATAAAGTTTTACAATGATGAAAGAAGAATAGGGATTCTAATATACATTAGACTTGGAAATTTTTAAAGAAAGAAAGAACGAAAGAAAAAAGTACTTAATTAAAATACAAGAAATGACACCGGACGTGCATGCGATCTTTGCTCAATTCTAGAAAAAACAAAATAAATTACTAGATAGACACAGCGAGCCACATGAACTAAAACGGTGTTAATCGATACCCCTTCATCAGAAAATTATACTATATAACTCGTTAATATTTTTTTAAATATGTATATATATTATATAATGACACTCCTTAATTTTTGTGAGTTTATTTCTTTATATTTTGACTCCCCTTAATGAAAATTCGGATTTCGCCACTGTATAAACATAAAATTTAAATCCCAACTTCACTTAGAGAAATACACTTAATAATCAACGCACCATATGACACTTTGAGCTTTGATACATACATGTATATTAAGTAGGGTTGAGCCATGCTCCAGTTAGTTCTGCTCTAGTAAATGTCAATGACAGTTTAGATTATTAACATGTGTCCTCCATCCTCCTTTGTTTCAAAGGTCAGGATTTAATTTCAGTTTTTTTTTTCACAGGACTTATTGTCAGTTTAATCTATATTAATGATAACAATTGAAAAAGATTATTCTATTGTTTGTTACGGGAACTCCACAATTTATCTTTGTTTTGTACATAGCTTCTCTTTTACCCATGTCAAACATTATTCTCAACATAAACTTGTCGACAGCTGATAATGTTCTTACAAAAAATCTTTTATACAACATATCTCAAGTATTATTTTGTGCAAAAAAAAAAAGAAGATTGTTGTTAAAAAAAAAGATTATGATGTCGTTATGTTATATTTGTCGATTAAGAGAACATGTACTACAAAAGAATGCTAAAATGAGAGAATAAATGCCTTTTTGAAATTTTAAATGTTTATTTTTATTTTTTATAATATTAAATAAATGAAAAATATATTCTGGATTATTTATGCCTATAACAAACAAATAAGATTGAAATACCAGTTACTACAACAGTCAACAAATAATGATTTGACGTAGATCTGTCAATATGGGTCGGGTCGGGTTAGCCCAACCTATCCCACCTGAGTTTTAGTAATTGACGAATTGGGCTGGGCTAACCCACCATTTTAATGTCCTTATAATGGAGGGGGGG
>ML423146.1:52711-64921 GCA_005239525.1 Nicotiana knightiana | reverse complement strand
GGGGATTGTAGTCATACCCTATTTTTAAAAATTATTGATTTGGTAGCCAGCTGATAAAAAATTCGTAATAATATGACAATTACACCCCTAGCAAAAGATATAAAACCTGCATGACGCATTAATCGTGTGATCTGCAACCACATTCGTGAAAAAAGATCTCTTCCTTTCCTCTCACCAGCTTTATCAAAAAACCAGAAAGTTGTCCAGATTCATCTTCACAATCACACTTGTATGAAGTTGTTTCACCTTGAAGCTAAAACTTCATGCTAAATTTTTTCATGTTGAAGAAAAAACTTCATGCTAATATAACATTAAGTTGTTTCACATTGAAGCTAAAAGTTCATGCTAATGCATGCTGGAGTTATTTATCCCGCTGTCTATAATTTTGTCATGAGTTTTATCTGAAACTTCAGTCTAAACATGTTGAAGTTATTTAGTTCATTTGCTAAAACTCCAGAGTAAATATGCTTAAGTATTTTAGTCATTTGCGAAAATATCAGACTAAACATGCTTAAGTTTTTTAGTTCATTTGCTAAAACTTCAAACTAAACATGCTTAAGTTTTTGTTTTGCAGTATGTAATTTTCTAATGAGTTTTTGTTAATGCATGCTGAAGTTATTTAGTTCATTTGCTAAAACTTCAGACTAAACATGCTTAAGTTTTTTAGTTCATTTGCTAAAACTTCAGGCTAAACATGCTTAAGTTTTTTAGTTCATTTGCTAAAATTTCATACTAAACATGCTTAAATTTTTTAGTTCATTTGCTAAAACTTCAGACTAAACACGCTTAAGTATTTTTTGTTCATTTGCTAAAACTTCATACTAAACATGCTTAAGTTTTTGTCTTGCAGTATATAATTTTCTAATGAGTGTTTGCAAATGCAGCTGAAGTTGTTTAGTTCATTTGCTAAAACTTCACACCAAAACAGGCTGAAGTTTTGTCCTGCAATCTACAGTTTTTTCATGAGTTTTATCCGAAACTTCAGTCTAAACAAGCTGAAGTTTTTTAGTTCATTTGCTAAAACTTCAGACTAAACATGCTTAAGTTTTTATCTTGCAATATGTAATTTTCTGATGAGTTTTTTCTGATGCATGCTGAAGTTATTTAGTTCACTTGCTAAAACTTCATACCAAAACATGCTGAAGTTTTGTCTTGCAGTCTACCTTTTATTAAAGAAGGGAAAAATCATCTTTTTAAAACGCTTTAACCAATACGGATGCAAATGGAAAAAAAAGGTATAAGTTAAAAAGGGGCGACCAAATAGGGCGTCTCATGCTATTTTTACTTATAATGGTCAGCCCACCCTAGCCCTATATGGGCCGTGGGTTACCACGGGTTGGCCCATCATTTTTTAAAATATAATTTTATATTTTTTCTTTAAGCTCTGACCTAAAAAGAGATAATTATTTAAAAGTTAACAAATATCTTATTGGAAACATTTCACTATAACGACCCGGTTGGTCGTTACGTAGAACTTGCATTATAATTACTGTTTTTGACTTGTCATAGGCTGGTTATACTGTTATTGATGTGTTAGAGTTGGTAGGCTTGAAATCGGAATGGTTGTAGTGAGAGCTTAGTCGCTTAGTCTTTAAAAATAATCTTAAAGTTGGAAAAGTCAACTGAGAGTTGAATTATTTGTAAACGACCTCGGAATGCGGATTTTATGGCTCGGATAACTTCGTTAGGTGATTTGGACTTAGGAGTGTGTTCAGAATATTTTTGTGAGGACTGGTGTAGAATTAGGCTTGAATTGGCGAAAGTTAGTTTTTGGTGATTTTCGGGTCGACAGTGAAAAATAGGATATCAGGGTCGGAATGGAATTCCGGAAGTTGGAACAACTTCGTAATGTCATTTTAGATATGTCTGCAAAATTTCAAGTCAATTGAAGTTGTTTTGGATAGTTTCGGAATCGTTAGAGGATTTTAGAAATTTCTAAGTTCTTAGGCTTGAATTTGATTGTGATTTTGGTATTTTGATGTTATTTTTAGTGCTTCGGGAGTGCAACTAAGTTTGAATGATCATATAAGATATGTTGGTATATTTGGTTGGGGTCCCGAGGGGCTCGGGATTTATTTCGGGTGATTAACGAAAGTTTTAAAGTTGGTAAAATGCAACTTCAGCTGCTGGTGTAACCGCACCTGCGAAAGTGTGACCGCAGGTGCGGGCCCACAGGAGCGAGCAAAGCTCCGCAGATGCGGAATTTGGGAGGCTCAGTAGAGGATCGCAAGTGCGGGAGGAGGATCGCACCTGCGAAGTCGCAAGTACGGAGAGAGGGTCGCAAGTGCGGATGCTCCGCAGGCGCGGACCTGGGACCGCAGGTGCACTTAAGTGGCCGCAGGTGCGGAACCACTATTCAGAAAGTATAAAAACCTGCCTTCGCGATTTTTAACCCTCTTTTCACCATTGTTGTACGGGTTCCGAGGTTTTTGAGGGATTTTGAAGAGGGAAACACTGGTTCATCATTGAGGTAAGATTTTTGGACTTAACAACTTAATTATATGTGATTGGAGACCTTATATCAATGTTTAATTATGAAAATCAGTAGGAAAAAGGTGGGGTTAGGGCTTGAGATTTTGAGACCTTTAGGGGTCGATTTGAGGGGTCAAACGAACTCCGATTTTAGCGTTCTTGATATGTACGGACTCGTAAGATGATGAAGAACATTTTGGTATAAAATTTATCGGGTTCCAGGATGCGGGCCCAGGGGTCGGATTTTGGTTAATTTCGGGTTTTGAGCTAAATTTAGTACTTTTCAATTGGAATTTATTCCTTAAGCATAATTTGATGATAAAAATCTGAACTTCGTAGATTTGGAGCACTCAGAGGCCGGATTTAGAGGCAAAGGCACCGCAGAATAGTATTTTAGCCGATTTTGAGGTAAGTAACGTTTCCAAACTTGGTTATGAGGGTTCGAAACCCCGAGCTAAATGATTTATGACTATTGTCGAGGTGACGCACTTGCCAAGTGACGGGCGTGCGGGCGTGCACCGAGTATTTGTCGCTTGGCTTATCCCATGGCACCGCTTAGTGGTTATTCCCTGATGATATCTGTGCTTCTGTTAATGTGGTATTTGTGAACCTGTTAGAAATCATGTTAAGTATAAATGCTAGGCTTCACGCCGAAAATGCTGAGACCCGAGTGGTCGTATATTACTGTATCATTTTGTGATTATTTGATTTCATATACTCAGTCCTGTTATAGCATATCACTTCATATCTCAGTCTCAGTATTATTAATTACATGCATACTTATCATTGTTTCGGGCTGAAGGATGCATCTGTGATCCATGTGAGTGAGACTGGAGAGTGATGACTGAGTGAGGCCGAGAGCCTGTTATTGAGACACTTATGAGATCGGACTGCACACCGCAACGATATTTAAATCATGCCTTCGTTGGCTTGATATGGCGCTTGGGCCACTAGGGCCCCTCCAGAGTCTTTACACCCCCAGTGAGCGCATTGATGTGAGGGATGGATCTTCCCTAGACATGGATCTTGTCCGAAGTGGAAGTTATGTGAAGGATGGATCTTCCCTGGACATGGATCTTGTCTGAAGTGGATGTTATGTGAGGGATGGATCGTCCCTGGACATGGATATTGTCCGAGTGTTGTATTCCGGAGATGGATTTTCTCCATGGGGGCTGGATTGGCCCTTTTCCTCAGTACGGAGTGACTACGGTCACCAACGATTATGTACATTCCGGGATGGACCTTTCCCTAGGCCTAACAGCCATATACGGTACTGAGTAGACTGCTGTGTGAGGGTTGTGAGCACTATGTGCATATCCACATTGGTTTCATACATATATTTATGATGGCATATAGAGTATACTGGCATACTTGGCATATTTACTCATCCTGATAAAATGTTAGCATGTCTAAATTCTGTATATTATTTATTGTAAAGATTTTGAGGTTTTGTCCGTCACTACTTCTCAGCCCATAGTTTGGGTTCGTTACTTCTGAGTTGGTGTACTCACTTTACCCCCTGCACCTTGTGTACAATTCAGGTACACCGGGACCGGGTAGTGGATATTGAGCAGCTGTCAGAGTTTTTCTTGGAGTTGTCGAGGTAGCAGCTGGCGATCGCGACCTCGTCTTCTCTTTCTTATTCTACCTGTTGTTCTTTATTTTGAGACAATGTTATCTATTTCTCCTTTTCTTCTGCTTATATTATAGTAGCTCATGACTGAGTGACACCGGATCCGAGGTTGGAGATTTTAAATTTTGTTTTTCAAATATTGTTCTTAAACTTCAGACTCTTAGTATTATTAATAAATTCGTTTAAAAATCGTATTTTTACTGGAAATTGAATTTAGCTTAGTTAAAAAGGGCGGCTTGCCTGGTTCCATGACAGGCGTCATCACGACTCCGAAATTGGGTCGTGACATTCACAAAGCTTAATAAATTTTTATATCGTTCCAATATATCACAATAAACACTAAAAAGTAAAAGACAAGACTATATTTCATTCATTAAAAGTCAAAACTCAAATCAAATTATTCAAGAGAATGTCCATAACGCTTATGGGATATCTAACACATCATCTTCATCAAATACATTTGAATTCGCTTGTGACAAGGTTGTCTTAACATCTTCACTTTCATCTACATCTACAATTCATATGCAACACTAATTAGTTAAATATTAAGAATAATTAAATTTTAAAAACTAATTATATTTAAATTCACATAAAAAAATTTACCAATTTGAGTTTGGGAAAAATCGTGCAGCCACTTTCGAGTGGTAACAAGTGTTGGACATTTTCATGATGGATAATTCTGTACTTTATAAGAACACGTCCACCAAGATATGAATACTAAGTACATCACGCGCATCACATAAAGACCAAGATATTTTCTATAATGGTCCTTCCAATACATGACAACATCCATCTCTTGAAACTTCTCAAGATCAAACTTTAGTTCCTCTAACTAAAGATCCAATTCTTGCTTTCCATATATTGTTAAATGGAATTTTTACATTCCTATACCATATAGGAAACCTTATTACCTTCAATATTTAAGGTTTGATATAATTACATTTTGTATACCAAATTACCAATTCTATACCATAGTGTATTTTAAGGGTACAACTAATGCAGCGTATATCCCTCCTTAATTCAAGGTACCGTATATCCCACCCCTCCCACGTTTCTCTCTCCCAAACCCTCACCCTCACCCACGTTTTACACAAACACACGTTCCTTTTACCCCTTTTCCCTCTTCTAAAACCACAAAAACATCGTTAACCCACCATTAAAGTTCAATTAAATTTTTTTCGTCTACATTCAGTAAAAAATGAAGACTTCAACCGTGTGAAGCAATTAGCAAGATTAACATGAATGCAAAATTTGAGGGAATGCATACTCGTTTTGTGTACAATAGTGAAGTTGAGATTGAAGGAATTGAAGAGGAAGATTCTTCTGCTGCTTCGCCAGGTGTTTTTCATTTGAAGGGATTGCCAACTCCAAAAGGGAAGCATCTTTGTTTCCATGAGGAAAATGAAGAACACTAAATGAAGAGATTGTGTTTAGATTTTTGTTGCTGTTTTTGGTTCTTGATAGACAACTGCTCTCTGGTGTTATATTCTCTATGGATGTTTTATCTTTTTAGTTTTTGTATTGCTGCTGCTATATTGTATTTCTTTTGGTTCATATTTGTTTTGGACCATAGAAAGTATGAAGCCATATTGAATTAATTCAAAATCCTTTTCAATTCTCTGTATTCCATGCTTATGTTATAGTGATTTACACGATTCTGTGATATATTCTTTGAAGTTTTTAAATCTTTTTTGGTTCAATTTTTGACATGGAACCCCTCTCGAGCACAACCAATAAGTTAAAGTAGATCAAAAACCTTGGGACCAAGATTGTGTTGTGTCCATCCTTGATGCCTTGGGATTTTCGACATAATTACATTTTTTACAGAAGATTTGTAGAATTTTTAGTCGTTTTTGATTTGTGAAAACAGAAAATAAAGTATCTACAATCAAATACAAATAATCTATAATTTATCTATAAAATAGCTACAAACTGAGTACATTGAAATTTAATATCCCAACTCCCATTCAATTGTAGCTTAATTGGTATTTTCGACATAATTGCGTTTTTTGCAGAAGATTTGTAGAAGTTTTTGTCGTTTTTGGTTTGTGAAAACAGAAAACAAAGCATCTACAATCAGAATACAAATAATCTACAAAATATCTACAAACTGGGTACATTGAATTTTAATATCCCAATTCCCATTTCAATTGTAGCATAATTAGGATTTTCGACATAATTGCATTTTTTGCAGAAGATTTGTAGAAGTTTTTGTCGTTTTTGATTTGTGAAAACAGAAAACAAAGCATCTACAATCAGAATACAAATAATCTACAATTTATCTATAAAATATCTACAAAATGGATACATAGAATTTTAATATCCTAATTCCCATGCGATTGTAGTTTAATTGAAATTTTCGACATAATTACATTTTTTGCAGAAGATTTGTAGAAGTTTTAATCGTTCTTTATTTGTGAAAATAAAAAACAAAGCATCTACAATCAGAATACAAATAATCTACAATTTATCTACAAAATATATACAAACTGGGTATATTAAATTTTAATATCCCAATTCCCATTTGATTGTAGTTTAATTGAGATTTTTGGCTAGACATAATCTTAAAGATTCATTATAGTATTCTTAATTATAGATTGAGGGAAATATGTTAGAAAGCTACATCAACTACTTTGTCGAGTTTGAAAAATACTACCTAGTGACATCAACTATTAGATTTGTCAACTATTATTTTAATTTTTATGGAAAAAAAATATAACGATATTTTCAGCTACAAGTTTAAGTGCGACTATAAGCAGAAAGATTAGGTGAAAATAGGAACAATTTTCAAAAGTCGGTCTCATACGCTGTCTCTCTGATTATTCACGTCATTTGAATTGTCCAAGTTATTCCAATTAGATATATGTGGTTGACTGACCAATTCACAGAGTGACTCAGAAAGATCACGTAAGTTTGTATATCTATGTCTGTATATATTTTCTCGAAATAATGTTTGCAACATAAATAAAATTCAGTTTATTTTCACTGAAAAAAATAAAATTTGATCTCTCAAAGAGAAAAAAATAATTAGAGATATCTAAATAAGGAATTTTAATGCTACAATGATTCCTTATTTAATGAAATATCTGGAAGAATATTTAGTTCCAGATTTGTAGCGCGCCTAATAGGAATATCTGGAAGAATATTTAGTTCCAGATTTGTAGCGCGCCTGATTAGGAAGGAATCAGCTCCTAGTAATTGGTATTTAATGAATGGTATAATATTTGTAGAATAACTATGAACATGGCGGGTAAATATGAAACTATGTATATTTTTGGTAATAAGGTTTCATATATGGTATAAGAAGGAAAAAATCCCTTCTTAAATAAATATTTTTATTAGGCCCACGTGCCTGCCCAGCCTAGCCTCAGTCAAGCCTCCTAGGCCAGGCTTAATTGGCCCGAGCTTAAAAGTCTCGTTTTTATGGGCTCCAAAAATTCTAGCTTAATCCTGCGGAAGTTTAAAAAATAATACGATGTCGCTGCACCAAAATTAAACTCAAAAATACTATATTTGTGTACCAAAAAAATAAAATTTCCGACAAGGTAATTATAGTAGTACTGTATTATTTTTCATACTTTTTTTTAGGACAGAAAGAGTAAGTAATACCACAATGCGATCATTTTTTTATATGTCGCGGGAAGAGTCCAGAACCACCTACACAGAGAACAGAGAACCAGACATCAGCGGGAAATGGCGTCTGCAATGATCAAAAGTAGCTTTCACTCCACCCTCCGCGGCGGTGCTTCTGGCGGAACTCTGGCAGTCAAGAGGACTTTCGCTTCTTCCGCCCACCATGGCGAAGCCCGTAAGCTAATCATCCATCTGTCTTAAATTTCTGGTTATTTTCAATATACTCAGATGGCTGCCTTTCTTTGGTTTCCTCATTTAATTTCACATATATTGTTGCGTACTCAATCTGATAATATTTTCCGTAAAGTCGAATTCCCTATTAACTATGAAATGAGCCTGAAAACCGCATAAGATTAATTTCACTATTAACTAAAACAAAAGGAGAACTTTTTGAATTCCAATACTTAGTGTTTCCCATAACACGAAGGATTGCGTATTGATGTTCGTAACACACAACGGAAGACAATAACAATTCTAAGTAGAATTTTTTGTATTTAAAATTTATTTATATGTCAAAGATCGGATCTAAGACGTACATGATGAAAAGAGTCTCGTTTCAAAATTTTTTTCGATAGCACAAAGACTCTATACGTATTCACATCGAGACTGATCCTTGCTATCAACTCTTTGATCAATAAAACCCGTGAACAAATTGAACGAAATTCGTGTGCTGAAAAAATTCAATCCCATTCTAAATGGGATTTGTGTTGGCCGACACGTCCTTTAGGACTTACGGTGAACCAACTCAAAGTTGGATTGAACTTTCAATTCTTTTATTCATATTTCATATATATTCTTATATGAAATATTAATTATATGTATCACATATATTTCAATTCAGAGATATAATTTATATTTCTATTCCAAATAATTTTTTTTAATTTGTTCACAATATTAGTTATATCCTCTGTGCTAGCAAAGAATATAATAATATTTCATTTGGACTAATAATTTATTTATTTGAATAATTAAATTCTTTAATTTAATTATCAAATACTAAAGTAATTAATTTTTTAGCAAAGACCAAAACACTCATTAGTGTGCGACCCCATAGGTTCAATATTAAACCGGTAGTAAATTGATCACATCAATATACTAATCAAGGGTGGCGTCTAGCAACACTCCTTAACGACCGGATAACATGAAGTATACAATTTACTCTCAATAACCAGTAGAAGAATAATGTAGTAATTCCTTCTGTCCTTATAGCTCTGGATCACCCTAGGATATGGTTTAACTGTCAAATCTTAATAGGCGACCAACTATGAGTTCATGTCAAATATAATCGACCATTGAATGACCTAAGAAACTCTTTTCTTCTTTCATTCAATTGCCCTGGCCAAGGTCTTAATTCAGTCGTTTATAATTCATGACAACATGGAGATTAAACTCATTATCAAGAGTTGACAGATTCCATATTTGATCAATCACTAATTCTACAAGTATTTAATCATACCTAATATCCTTTCAACTATCTCCCTAAGGCCATAGGTGTCTAGTATCAAAGCACAATAAATAACTTGTCAATTACTATGACGATCTCAGGTCAAAGAAAATTCTTACATCACATTCTTCAAGAGAATATCCTATTGATAGTTTATGGTAATTCTAACCATTAGGAATTATCTAATGAGTCGGTTCAATGATCATATCTCTATATGCATCATCTATCTATGTGATTTAGTTAATGAGATCAACTAATCTTTATCATATAAAGATGATCACATAAATATTGATCTAACCGGATTACTAATATCCAAATTAATAATCCTACGATCAAGAACAAAATTTAGATTAAATTATAAGAACTTTACTCTCATTATCATGATCTCCATCACGATGACAAGTCCCAAAATTTAATCAAGGACCTTATCAAATTAATCAAGCAATTAATAATAATGATAAAAGAATATCAAATGTCATATATTTTCATATCAAATGACGTTCACAAAAATATGTTCAAAATCATCAAATGATATTAGATCTAGGGCATATCTACTATATCCCTAACATAACATAGGTTTGAGTGGTGATAAGACAGATGTGATATTTGCATGCTCAATTAGTCACATGCCTGTTGTAGCAGATGCCATAGTGACTTGATCATGTTCTGGTTCTCCGTCAGAGACGAATTTAGGATTTAATGTTTACGAGTTCTTACTGTGATCTCAAGTTAGTGTATAATGGTAATTGACTTCACAATCAAATATTTATAAATATTTAATAATTTTCTTACTACTTGTACAAAAAGCAAAAGCTACTAGTTCACATGAACCCATATAATACATATGTTAACTCCGTATTGTTCTCTGAGGACATGCTATATCTCTCTCTTTGTGTGTGAGAGAGATAGAGCAATATTTGATTTATTATTTGCTATTTCACATGCGTTTGAGTATGTGTAAAAAGCTTTTCTTTTCAATGAAATCTTTAGATTATGTATTCCTCCTTCTATTTCAATTTATGTGACGTAGTTTGACCGGGCATGTAGTTTGACCGGGCATGCAGTTTAAAAAAGATAACAAGACGTTTGAAATTTGTGGTCTTAAATATGCTATAACAATTTTTGTTATTATAAGGCTTTTGAAACTTGCAATCTTAAAAATGTCATAATATTTACTTAGCTATAAAAGCTTGTCACTATGATAAAATTAGAAGTTTACAATAAATTGTTCTGAAATGTAGAAATTAATATATTATAATTTTCTAAAAAGACTAATAAGGAAATTGTATCACAAACGGAGGGAATGGAGGGAGTAATTTCTTCAAGGGATGATATTCATTTAGTCTCTCTGTTATTTTTCCTTTTTTCTTTTGGGTTAGTTTCAGCTGTTTGATTTCGCTGTATATAACGATTTCCAATGTGATTGAAGTGTTAATATTTTATGGTCTCTTTCTTTCCTATGGCCAGGTGAAGCAGCTAAGTGGGAGAAAATTACTTATGTTGGAATAATTACATGCACTATTCTTGCAATCCTTAATCTCTCTAAGGGTCATCCCCACCATGAAGACCCTCCTGTAAGCTTTATATGTCAACATTCTTTGTTTTTTTCAACAATATGTTGTTTTCAGTCTTTCCAATTCAGATGCAAGACTTATGATGAAACCACTAATTCATATTGACATTATTGTTACGTTCTTAGTTGTTAATTAAGTACACGTGCGGCACTTGACACTTGCTCACGATCTTGCACAATTTGTCTACATTCTTTGTTGACCCAAGTCACTGCATAGTTTTGAAGATTGACAAATGTCTGGCCAGTTGAACCAGGTCCATCAGAGCACACATACTTGACCTAACGCGTTGGCACATGAACCGTATATGCATAGGAGATGAATGCGATTGTGAAGTATCAATGAACAAAGAGAGTGTCTCCTAATGCGAAAAGGTTGCAAATTGATAAGAGAATTGAAGTTGAATTCATCAAGGACAATAACGAAGGAAGGAAGGAAGTTGAGTTTAATACGAACTCTTTCTCCCAGGAAGAGTTGTACCAGAACTGAACCACAAACTCAACAACTGATTCTATAAATAATTGAAATATTCTTGTTTGAATGACCAACGCACAAGTGCAAAAGTGAATCAAGATCTAAAAGCAAAATTCCCAGAGATTTTGCAAGCATAATTACTGTGCGATACAAAGGCTACAGACCAGCTAGAATAACCAGTTCCATCAGTTTGTCATTGAGTCTAGTTGGTTGTAGTAGGCGATNTGAAAGCAAAATTCCCAGAGATTTTGCAAGCAGAATTACTGTGCGATACAAAGGCTACAGACCAGCTAGAAGAACCAGTTCCATCTGTTTGTCATTGAGTCTAGTTGGTTGTAGTAGGCGATTTAATATTGTATCTTTTCAGCTTTCATAGAAGCAATTGTAATAGGTACACATTGTTCAAGTTAGAGTTAACTTGAAGCTTGTAGAAATTAGCTAGAGGCTAGTTACTACGAAGGAATTAGAGTTAGTCCTAGGATTACAAAAGCGTTTATTTTGTAAGTCCGTTTGGTTCAGAGTTTTAGTGAAGAGTTTGAGTAAATCCTACTGAGGAGTAGGTCGTGTTTTTTTCACCTTTTGAGCCAGGTGTTTTCCAAGTAAAAATCTCTGTGTTTTTACTTTACTGCTTTTATTATTCCGCAACAGTAGAAGTTGGAACACCAAGAAGAACTAGATTTTTCTAGAGAGACAGCACTCGAAAAATTGGATACCACACAAATTAACATATCTTCTTGTGTGGTATTGACGTCTAAAACATCAATTAGTATCAGAGCGGGTTATCCTTGAAGAGGCTAACACCTTAGGAAAAGATCAAGATGAGTGCACCACCTGGGAACTGGGAAGGACAATCAACTGTTAGGCCTCCACTCTTCAATGGCCAGTACTACTCCTTGTGTAAGAATAGGATGAATGATCACTTAATTGGAGAAGACTATGAACTATGGGACATAGTCACTGACGGTCCTTTAGCCACCATGAAG
>ML423146.1:0-49225 GCA_005239525.1 Nicotiana knightiana | reverse complement strand
GGATCTGCTGAAAATGTTAGGCGATAATTACAATCCAAAGAAGAAAAGAACTCCTAAAGCTCAAACGTCTGGAACAACAAGAGAAAGTAAGAAAAGAAAAGCTGCTCCTTCTGAGACTCCTAATATTTCTCTTCCAAGAGGAAGAACTACAAGGAGCAAGGTAAAGCAAAGTGAGGACAAGTTGAAGAGAGCTTTAGAGGAGAGTAAGAAGAAAAGAGTTGAAAAAGGGAAAGAAAAGGTTGTTGAGCCTATTGAGGCTGTTGAAGTGGATGAGATGGACCTGGTCCATCAAAGTGAAAAAGTGGCAGAGGTAGAGGTTCAGACCCCTAAGCACAAGAAAGCCAAGACTTCCTCAAAGAAGTCTTCATCTATTTCTAAGTCTGCTGAACCATCCATCTTGTCTAAATAAACTATGTCTGCAGTTTTTCCAAGCCTTGATTTCTTAGCCTGCCTAGAACTTTCAGTGACCCCGATTCAGAATTTTTGTTTGTTGCTTATGTTTTAACTATTTTTGTTTCATTTTGTGGATTGTGGCAGAATCGTATTCGCTCTATCAATGAAATCTGATGCTTTTTGCTCTGATTCAGTATCTCTATTTTTTAGATAGTTTGAATTCTTAGTTGATTATTGATGATTAATCCATGATTGCATATGCAGTTTCCCAAATGGCCATGAGTAATTGTTAACAACTCTGGTAAGTTTATCATTTTGCAACTTTTCGATGATGCCAAAAGGGGGAAGATAGATATGTTCTTAAGATATGTGTTTTTCAAATTCAAAAAATTGTAATATTTATAACCTAATGAACCTGGTTTCTCTATGATAAATGCTTAAAAAACATACAAAGTGTTTGAAGTGTATACAGGGAGAAGCACAGAGTTTGTCATCATCAAAAATGGGGAATTTGTTGACCCAAGTCACTGCATAGTTTTGAAGATTGACAAATGTCTGACCAGTTGAACTAGGTCCATCAGAGCACACATACTTGACCTGACGCGTTGGCACATGAACCGTATATGCATAGGAGATGAATGCGATTGTGAAGTATCAATGAACAAAGAGAGTNCCAGTTGAACCAGGTCCATCAGAGCACACATACTTGACCTGACGCGTTGGCACATGAACCGTATATGCATAGGAGATGAATGCGATTGTGAAGTATCAATGAACAAAGAGAGTGTCTCCTAATGCGAAAAGGTTGCAAATTGATAAGAGAATTGAAGTTGAATTCATCAAGGACAGTAACGAAGGAAGGAAGAAAGTTGAGTTTAATACGAACTCTTTCTCCCAGGAAGAGTTGTACCGGAACTGAACCACAAACTCAACAACTGATTCTATAAATAATTGAAATATTCTTGTTTGAATGACCAACGCACAAGTGCAAAAGTTAATCAAGATCTAAAAGCAAAATTCCCAGAGATTTTGCAAGCATAATTACTGTGCGATACAAAGGCTACAGACCAGCTAGAATAACCAGTTCCATCAGTTTGTCATTGAGTCTAGTTGGTTGTAGTAGGCGATTTAATATTGTATCTTTTCAGCTTTCATAGAAGCAATTGTAATAGGTACACATTTTTCAAGTTAGAGTTAACTTGAAGCTTGTAGAAATTAGCTAGAGGCTAGTTACTATGAAGGGATTAGAGTTAGTCCTAGGATTACAAAAGAGTTTATTTTGTAAGTCCGTTTGGCTCAGAGTTTTAGTGAAGAGTTTGAGAAAATCCTACTGAGTAGTAGGTCGTGGTTTTTTCACCTTTTGAGCCAGGTGTTTTCCACATAAAACATCTCTGTGTTTTTACTTTACTGCTTTTATTATTCCGCAACAGTAGAAGTTGGAGCATCAAGAAGAACCAGATTCTTCTAGAGAGACAACACTCAAAAAATTGGATACCACACAAATTAACCTATCTTAACATCGTGCTTGCTATGCCAAGTCAGCCTTACTACACTCAAGGTCGCTAAGATAATGGTAGAAATAACACAAGAGAATTATTAAGGGAAGCTTTGTATTATAGAGAACTTGATTATTTTGCTTGGTGAATTTACAAATGAATGCCCCCTATTTATACTAATCACCTAGGGGCTAGTGTGTAAATAATAATTGTTCCACAAGTCCTTCCATATTTATCAATAAGTACACACTCTAGAATTTTCTACAAGTCTAGAATATTTCAAGGACTTTTCTAGCAATTCCATAAGGATCTAGGGTCTTCCAAAGGAAATGTCCATACTTATCTAGAATCTTCTCACAAATGTTAGCCTTCCTCTTATGTATGCTTCTACATAGAATTAATATATGCCAAATGGCGCCTATGTGGCATGATGATGTGGCGGGTCATCACACTCTCCCCCACCTAATATTGTGACGACCGCGATGCAATGTTGCTGCATAAACTCTCGGATCTTATCTTTGAATTTCCACAAGTCTTCATATCGTTCCCACGTGGCCTCCTCCAGTGATTGTCCTTTCTAGTGGACGAGGAACACAGCGGTGGGTTTTTTCCCTTGTTTTCGCCTGGCCTGGTAATCTATGATAGCCTCAATCTCCCTATCATGCGAGGAGGATAGTCATAGGTGCTCGACTTGACTGCCCCTACTCGGATCATCCTTATCTTCATGATATGGCTTAAGCATGCTGGCACGGAAGACATGGTAGATCTTAAGATACAGTGGCATGTCAAGCTTGTATGAGATCTTGCCTACCTTGGAGACGAACTTAAATGGCCCATCATACTTGAGAATCAGATTCTGATGCATGCCTCGTAGTGCCTTGAACTGTCTTGGTTTAAATTTAACCATGACCATGTCCCCGAATCAATAGTCTGCGGGATGCCGCTTACGTACCGCAAACTTCTTCATCTTCTTAGCTGCCCTATCTAAGTAGGACTTAGCAGTGTCAAGTTGCTCCTCCCATCCTTTGGCCATATGATAAGCCCTCAAACTCTTTCCCTCGAACGCGGCTGGTAATGAATGTGAAGTTTTTGGTTGTTGGCTTGTGGCTAGCTCAAATGGTGTTCGCCCTGTGGACTCACTCCTTTGCAAGTTATAAGAGAATTGGGAGATGTCTAGGAGCTTGCCCAATCTTTCTGATGCGCACTTACATAATGCCTCAAGTAGCATTCTAGTAAGGCATTGACCCGTTCCATTTTTCCATCCGTTTGTGGGTGGAAACTAGTGGAAAAGTGTAGTTCCGTGCCAAGTATGTCGAATAACTCTCTCCAAAAGTTTCCAGTAAAACGGGGATCTCGATCACTGATAATATGCCTTGGTAAGCCCCAATACTTCACCACGTTCTTAAAGAATAGTTTGGTAGCTTCCTTGGCAAAGCAACCTGGTGAGGCGGGCATGAAGGTGTCATATTTGGAAAATCTATCCACCACCACCATAATAGTACCATAACTATCTGACTTCGGTAGACAAGTGATAAAGTCCATAGTCACGCTCTCCCATGGACGTTCTGCAACTGGTAGTGGCTCCAAAAGTCCTCCGGGTTTTTGTTGCTCAACCTTGTCCTGTTGACAGAAAAGACAAGTCTGCACATAACACTCTATATCATCTCGCATGCGTGGCCAATAGTAGACTGACTCAACCAAGGCCCTAGTGCGACGTTGGCCTGGATGACCGGCCCACATTGTGTCATGACTCTCCTATGATCCTCCGTCTAATGTCTCCAAACTTAGGCGCGTATACCCGCCGACCTGTGGTAAATAGTAGGCCGTCTTCGACCCAAAAACGTCTCGTATTGCCCTGGTTGGCTAACTCGATTAGTTGTTTGGCTGCTAGATCATGTTGCATGCCTTCTTTTATAGCCTCACGAATGTCACAAATTACTGAAGTGATGGAAGCAAGATCGACTTTTCGGCTCAAGGCATCGGCTACAACATTACCTTTTCCCGGCTTGTATTCCAGCACATAATCAAACTCAGCCAAGAAATCCTGCCATCTAGCCTGTTTTGGTGTGAGCTTCTTCTGCGTCTGAAAGTAGCTAGTAGCCACATTGTCAGTCTTGACCAAGAACCTTGATCCGAGCAAATAATATCTCCATGTACGAAGGCAATGCACAATGGCAGTCATTTCCTTCTCTTGCACCGTGTAACGCCGCTCTGTCTCATTTAACTTGCGGCTCTCAAATGCCATGGGATGCTTATCCTCCATCAGGACACCCCCAATGGCAAAATCTGAGGCATCTGTATGCACCTCAAATGTCTTGGAAAGATCAGATAATTCCAAGAGTGGCTCCTCTGTTACAGCTGCCTTGAGGTCTTCAAACGCCTTTTGGAAACATTCTGTCCAAACCCATGGCATGTTCTTCTTTAGCAACTCAGTCAATGGTGAAGCCTTTTGCGGAGTATCCACTGATGAACCGGCGATAGTAGTTAGAGAGGATAAGGAAGGATCTCAACTCAGTTACCTTCATAGGTGCCTCCCACTCCTGGATAGCCCATACCTTAGCCTCGTCCATGCGTAGCTTGCCATTGCTAATCACATGTCCTAAGAAGTGCACCTTTGATTGTGCAAACTCGTATTTCTCCCTCTTGATGTATAGCTCGTTCTCCCGCAAGACTTGGAAAACCTTCCTTAAGTGCTCTATGTGCTCCTCCAAGGTGTTGTTGTAGATGACTATGTCGTCTAGGTAGACTACCACGAACTGATCAAGGTAGTAATGAAAAATCTTGTTCATAAGGGTGAAAAATGTGGTCGGTGCATTGGTTAAGCCGAAGGGCATCACCAACCACTCAAAGGATCCATATCTCGTCAGACATGCTGTCTTCGGCTCATCCCCTTCTGTAATGCGAACCTGGTAGTAGCCCTTGCGAAGATCCACCTTGGTAAAGTACTTGGCTTGCCCAAGTCTATCGAACAAGTCAACAATGAGTGGGATCAGGTACTTATTCTTCACTGTGACCTTATTAAGTGCTCGGTAGTCTATGCACAAGCGCAGCGACCCATCCTTCTTCTTCCAGAACAATACTGGTGCGCCGAAAGGTGCCTTTGATGGGCGAATGTGACCAGCATCTAGCAACTCTTTCAATTGTTTCCTGAGCTCCTCTAGCTTGGGCGGTTCCATACGATATGGGGAAAATGCGGGTGGCTTATACCCTGGCTCAGACTCAATCTTGTGATCCACCCCTCGCGTAGGCGGCAAGTGCTTAGGTAACTCGTCGGGCATTACATCTTTGTTTTCCTCAAGAAACATCTCTATGTAAGGCGGTAGTGTCTCTTGAAAACTCTTGTCTTCCTCCAGAATTGTGATGGTTTCCACGAACGTCGGCTCCCCTTTCTTGATCCCCTTGACAACCTGTATAGCTGAGAGTTGTGCTTGGCTCTGTCTGTGTGGCATAGTCACTGTTGGTACCATGCAAGCTCCTTCTTGCTCCATAACCAAGAGATGTTGGAGGTAGGGGTCGATCAAAGTATGACAATGTCTAAAGAAGTCTTTCCCCAGTATGATGTCAAAGATATCCATAGCAGTTACGGTAAAGTTTGTCATACCTTCCCATGTTCCCAATTTGACACCAACTCCATTAGCTACCCCACAAGCATTTTGTACCTTGGCATTCACGGTCTTGACGCGAGAGTTGGTTGGAGCAAGCTTTAATCCTAATCACTTTGCGGCATCCTCAGTCACAAAATTATGAGTTGCTCCGGTATCCACCATTGCACGAGCGGTCTTGTTGTTGATGGTGAGATCCACGTACTGATTTCCATTCTCGATAGTTTGGATATCTTGCTTCGTGATAGCACCACATAATCTGATCATACCCAACTGTGCGGTTCCCGAACTCTCTCTTTGCGGCTGCTCCTTCCATTCACGGACCATGGCACTGAGGCTCTTTAGGTCGGGACAGTTCTTGAAGCCGTGCGGCCCTCCGCATATGTATCATCCCTTCTTCTCGGCCTGTACCGTCTTCTCAGCGAAGCTTTGCCGGACACTCGACTTTTTGGAATCTTTAGTCTTGTAGTATTGTGTTTGTATCTCCTTGCCTTTGCCACAGTCTCCCCAGCCTTTGACATTGTTAACCTTTGACTCCTTGCCTTTGACTTTGTCGTGCTTGTCATGCCTGAAATCCATCAATGATTCAGTCTCCACTATGGTTTGGTATATATCCACGACTTGCCGGCGTTACAACTCTTGTTTAGCCCAATTTTGCAACCCATCCATGAAGTGGAACAACAAGTCATCATTGGTCAGGTGTGGAATTTTAAGCATAAGGGTAGTGAATTGCTTGACGTAGTCATGTATGCTCCCTGTTTGCTTTAACTCCCTAAGCTTGCGCCTTACCTCGTACAAGACATTGTTTGGAAAGAATTGTCGTTTGAACTCGACTTTAAACCGATCCCACGTGCTAATAGTACATAGATCTTTATCCACGTCGGACATCTTCCTTCTCCACCATAGCATGGCAGTCTCTGAGAGGTACAACACTGCAGTGTTGATCATGGCCTCGTCGTCCCTCACTTTTCCCTACCTGAAGTAGTTCTCCAAGTGCCAAAGGAAGTTTTCCACTTCTTGTGCATCACGAACACCTTTGAACACCGGGGGTTTGGGAGCCTCGATCTTAGCCTCCCTCATCACCAAAACATTGTTGGCTGCCTCGGTCATGCCAACACTAACATGCTCCTCGAGCGACTCTATCTTTGCCTTCATAGCATCGATAGTTCTCAAAGCCTCCATGAGCCTGCACTCTAAGGCAGTGATGGTTTGCCTTAGTTCCATCTCGGTGTGTGTACGTCCCTCCAAGTCATTTCGGATACTCTCAACCTCTTCAAGAGTGTGCCCCTCAAGAACGCTAAGGGTGCCTTCCATCTTACACAAAGACTGGCCAAATATCTCTACGGCGTCCATCCCCGTGTTCATCTTTATTACCCACTCTTTACCGAGCGAGACGTCCTCGGGCAGGACCTCCAATTCATCCTCGCTCGCCTCAGTGGCAGATAGTTTTTGGGATGTAAGCCCTTAGTTTGAGATAACCTCGGGTGAAACCTCCTGGCTCTTGTTGGTGACATTCCTCTTTTTGTTAAGGCCGCTCTTGCCAGCAGCATCCTGGATGACGTTGGCTTGGGTGTTGGCAGCGTTAATTTCTCCGTCATTCGCCATTTCCTTAGTTACAACCTTCGCTCTAATACCACGTTATCACGTCTTTAGTTGTTAACTAAGTACACGTGCGACACTTGTCACTTGCTCACAATCTTGCACAACTTGCTCACGTTCTTGCTATGCCAAGTTAGCCTTGCTACACTGAAGATCGCTAAGAGAATGGTAGAAAGAACACAAGAGAATTATTAAGGGAAGCTTTGTATTATAGAGAACTTGATTATTTTGCTTGATAAATTTACAAATGAAGGCCCCCTATTTATACTAATCACCTAGCGGTTAGTGTGTAAATAATAATTGTTCCACAAGTCCTTCCATATTTACAAATAAGTACACACTAGAATTTTCTACAAGCATAGAAGATTCCTAGGACTTTCCTAGCAATTCCATAAGAATCTAGGGTTTCCAAAGGAAATGTCCATACTTCTCTAGAATCTTCTCACAAATGCTAGCCTTCTTCTTATGTAAGCTTCCACATAGTATTAATACATGCCAAATGGCGCCTATGTGGCATGATGACGTGGCGATCATCACATTATGCTTCTAAATGATTTCACTAGCCGGTTAAAGAAATGGAATTTGAGACACCCTTAATTAAACTAATGATTTGATCATTTGATTTGACCAGTCAATAGCCAAAAAGCACCAAATTCATTATTAAGACAAGAACATTTTTGAATCCTGCAATTCTGACTTGTGTTTATCTGTTGATTGAACAGATATTATAGGTGGATTATTTTTCTCAGGGGGGTTGAAATTTCTTATAATAGAGGGGGATTTACAACTGAGACAGATATAGACATGTGTACATATCAGTTGCCCTATTCCTTACTACTATGTTTGTCTACGACTATGAGTCCTTTGTATGCTTTTTCTTCACCCTACATAACATGATTTTACAATTCTTGCTATCATTTCTAACTCTGTTTGCAGCCTTATCCGTACCTGCACATTCGTAACAAGGAGTTTCCATGGGGTAATTCTGATACTTAAGCCCTCTCTTATTTCGCTTGTCAATGATTTTTGAAAATGAGAATGTTTGCAGTTTGCATATGTCTATAAATTATTCACCTTTAGGTGGAACCTAACCTGTCGTTTGACTTATGTCGGGATAAATTATGCTGAGATAAGTTATGTTGGGATTAGTTATTCTGGTATTGTTTTTTATCTACTGTTTGATATGCTGTATTAAAAATGACAATTGCATAATATCTAAGAAGGTATAAGTTATCCCGACACTAATTACCCCACCCTCTACAAGGTATAAGTTATCTCGGGATAACTTATACCGGATTTGCTAACCAAACAAAGTATTAAGGTGATATTAAATTTTTATACCAGCATTATAACTTCTTATACCTCGTACAAAACGACCCTAAACGCTTTGGAGTAGGTACTCTTTATCTGTTTGACCTTAATTTATATTACGGTCTTCAACTATATTAGCACGTCTTTAACAGTCCCTATTTATCCATGAAGGCTTAAATAAAGTTAAGCCTCTCTTTGGGGTATACTTATTCTGTCGCTGAAAATTCCATGTGTGGATAAATTTTAGTTAGATTTAGGTGTTCTTAAGGTAACAAACTATTTAGTACCAAAATTTGGCTGGCCCTTTTTTGGATGCAGGTCCGAATGGTCTTTTCGAGAAGAAGCATCACTAAAACCTGTATATTTATCCATGAAGGGTTAAATAAAGTTGAACCTACTGCATCGTCAAAGTTGTATGAAATGTGTTTGTATTTGCTTCAGATGTCTTGTGTTGATACTTAACCATATCTCTGATGGACTCTGTGGTTTTCTGTATTGTGCTACTATGTTTTCGACAGTGTGGTATCTACAAAATAAGAATGAACAGATTGTTTGAATGGTCTCTTTTCGGCTGTTCTTTTCGATATGATTAACCTTGGATTACCCACTTCATTTGAGATGTATTCACTGGAGAATCAGTTGGATTGAAAATATTTTTAGGAAATAATCCAATTGGATTTTAGGTGTTAATAAATTAGTTTGAGTGCCGGTATGGATTACTAAAGAACTTGATTTCTTACAATGTTCCTTAAGCATAAAGTAAATAAGCAATAAAATGAACACAATGATTTTACGTGAAAAATTATTCGGCTCAAAAGGTGTAAAAATCACGACCTACCACGTAGAATTTTCAATTCTAACTCCGCTAGAACAATGAGCTAAAATGTATCAATTACAAGACTGTAATTCAATACTCTCTAGTACTTCTACTACTTCTATTTAATTCACAAGTTACTCTAACTTGTGAAGCAGAATATTCACTCCAACTCACTAACTGTTTATGACGTTTGATTACAACTTAATTTCCTAAAACACATTCACTAGACTGACTCGGAAAAGTAGAAAGCAAGTACTAAACACAAGTAAAAATCACTTATGACACTATAGTTGATGTAAAATGATAGTGCAGAAGTCCAAAGTCAATCCTATTTAAGCATGACTTGATGTAACGACCCGACCGATCGTTCCGAGAGTTATAGTCCCGTTTTTTTCATTTCTGCTTCTTTATGTGTTATTTAGCCTTATGGTGTGGTATCAAGTTGGTTGGTTCGAGTCCAGAATGGTTTTGAAGTGGGATGAGACACTTATCTCTTATTTAGAAGTTTAAGTTGGAAAAATTTACCGGATGTTGACTTAGGAGTAAACAATCTCGGAATGAGATTTTTATGTTTCGGATAGCTCCGTTAGGTGATTTTGGACTTAGGAGTGTATTCGGGATGTAATTTAGAAGTTAGTGGTAGAATTATGCTTGGATTGGCGAAATTGAAAATTTGGCGATTTCCGGTCGGTAATAGAAAATTAGATATCGGGGTTAGAATGGAATTCCGGAAGTTAGAGTAGGTTCGTATAGTCATTTGTGTCGTGTGTGCAAAATTTGAGGTTATTCGGAAGAGGTTTAGTAGGATGCGGCGTCGTTTGCGAAAATTGGAAGTTTGGAAGTTCCTAGGCTTGAATCCGAGGTTAATTTGGTAATTAGATGTTGTTTTTTGAGTTCCGAGGATTCGACCAAGTTCGTAAATTGATATATAACTTGTTGGTTCCATTGATGAGGTTCCGGAGGCCTCGGGTGTGTTTCGGGGAAAGTTTTGGGCAAGTACGGAACTCAGATATGCTTCTGGTGTTTGAAGTTGCGGACCTCAGCAGGGTTTCGCGGACCGCGGTGGGTATGGCTCAGGGTCCGCGGCCGTGGCAGGAATTATGTAGACTACGGTGAGGAGTGTGCGGACCGCGATGGAATTATGCGGACCGCGGTGAGGAATGTGCGGCCACGATGGATTTATGCGGACCGCGAAGTGGAGATCAGAGGGTGCACTATATATACGGGATCTAGGGCATTATTTCACATTTTGGACCTAGGGAGCTCGGTTTGTGACGATTTTTTGAGGGTTTTCCAAGAAATTCATCGGGGTAAGTGATTCTAACTCGGATTTGGTTAATATACATGCATATATCAATAATTTCATCATTTGATTAGTACTTTGAGGTGGAAATTTGGGAAAGTTGTAGAAACTTCTCAAAATGGATTTTCGGAATTTGAATGTCGATCCGAAGTTGGATTTCGATAAATTTGATATGGTTGGACTCGTGAGGGAATGTGCTTTCTAGTTTTGTGATTTTTTTGTCGGATTTCGAGATGTGGGCCCGGGGTCCGGTTTGGGTGAATTTCGGGATTTTGGTTTGAATTAATAATTTTCATGTGGATTCATTCCTTTAGTGTATATTGATGATAATATACTGATTTTGGATAGATTCAGAGCGTTTGGAGGCCGAGTTGAGAGGCGAGGTCACCGCGGAGTAGGATTTTGGCCTGATTGAGGTAAGTAATGCTTCCAAACTTGGTTTTGCGGGTTCGAAACCCCGAGCTATGTGTTATGTAATTAGTATTGAGATGACGCACATGCCAAGTGACGAGCGTGCACCGTGAGAATTGTGGCTTGGTTCATTCCATGGCAACTCTTAGTGATTCTTTCTTGCTGATATCCGTGTTTTTATCACGTGATTAAGTAAATGTGCTGCAAATCATGCTAGATATCCTGTTAAGGCTTCACACCGATACTGTTGAGATCCGAGTGGTCGTTTCTTGCTGTCATCTCATTAATTTCATTGATATTCTGTACTCAGTCTTATTCATGCATATCATATCATGTCTCAGTTGTTACTATTTGGCACATCATATCGTTGTTTCAGACTAGTTTCATGCATTGTGATCCCGTGTGTGTGAGACTGGAGAGTGATGACTGAGTGAGGCCGATAGCCTGATTATGAGTGATAGTTATGGGAGCAGGTTGCACGCTGCAGCGGTTATGTTGATGATTGTGATAGCGCTTGGGATGTAGGAGGCCCTCTGGAGTCTGTAACACACCCCTAGTGAGCGCAAATGATATTTTGAGGGATGAATCTTCCCTGGGCATTGATCTTGTCCGAAGTATTTATACCTGGAGATGGATCTTCTCCATAGGGCTGGAATGGCCTTCCTCGGTACTGAGCGACTGTTGTTAGCGATGTGTATATATTCCGAAATGGATCTTCCCTGGGTCGGGTGGCCATATACAGTACCGAGTGGTTTAGCACTTGAGAGTGGAGGTACATGGTACGTTTTCATGCATTCTGTGCATTGGAACTTAGAGATATGCTGAGCTTATTACTTTACATTGTTTAGATTTGCATTTACTTTACTTCTTGAGCTGAGTACTTGAATGGAAAGCATGCCTACGTTACTGCACAGTTTAATTCTGCTTATTTGTTAAGGCTTAGTGCGTCACTACCTCTCAGTCCATAGATTGGACTTGTTACATACTGAGTTGGTGTACTCATGTTACCCTTTGCACCTTGTGTGCAGATCCAGGCATCTCAGGTCGCGGTAGCGGCTGTTGACTATTCCAGTCGCGGACTTTCATCGGAGATAGCGAGGTAGCTGCTTGGCGATCACAGTTCTGCCTTTCTCCTTTCTTATCTCCCTTTTTGTGTATTTTGGATATTCTCAGACTATATTAGTCTTGCTATATTTCAGAACAGTTGTAGTATTTGCTCATGACTTAGTTACACCCGATATCAGACTTCTATTTTTTCCGCATTTTTGGTTTGAGTTTATCTCTTTACAAAATTTCGGTTTGAAAAAGGCCATTATCTAACTTTTAATGAATATCGAATTGTTTGGGAGTGTGTCGGCTTGCCTAGTTCCACGATAGGCGCCATTACGGCCGGGTTGGTTCGGGTCGTGACAAGTTGGTATCAGAGCCTAGGTTACATAGGTCTCACGAGTCATGAGAAGGTTTAGTAGAGTCTTGCGGATCGGTACATAGACGTCTGTACTTATCTTCGAGAGGCTGCGGAACCCTTAGGAAAAATAAACCTCACATTCTTGAATTCTTGGCGTGCGAATCCATTGATTCAGCTTGAAGAGTAACTCTTTGAATTCCTTCCATGCATTCGTATGCGCACGTGAGCGCTCGGTATCTGTTGTGCATCGACGACTTGTGATTTCCATGGATGAGGTGCGAGGTGTGATTTTAGCACGTTGATGATGGGCCAGTCTGGAGTGCTTGAATCCGGGTTTTGTCTGTGGCTTGAGTACTGAGATTTTGATTGTGTGAGCACGTGCATTTGGGACTTATATGTCCGTTTGTGTCCGTATTGGTGGGATTTTGTGATTGGATGACTATGTGGTGATTATGATTTGATGGTGAGATGTGTTCAGATTGTTTGAATGTGACAACAAGGGATTGCTGGAGATGTAGCAAGAACTACTGGGTGTTTGACTTCTGTTTTGAGTTGACGTATGGCTTCGAGTTGTGGGTGTGTTGAAGGACCTCTTAGGTAGTTTAGTTGTGGAGTGAAGTGGATCTTCATGTTGTGTTATGTGTTTTTGGTGATGTCTTTTGGGCCGACCAATGCCCCAACAGTGTTCATGCATTTGATGAACAGTGTTTCCAGCCGTATTTGGAATCCTTCATTATTGTATTCACTGATGACATCCTGGTGTACTCACGTAGCTAGGAGGAGCATACTCAGCAGTTGAGGATTTTATTACAGAAATTGAGGGAGGAGAAACTTTATGCAAAGTTCTCCAAGTGTGTATTTTGGCCCAGTTCAGTAATATTCTTGGGACACGTGGTGTCCAATGAGGGTACTCAGGTGGTCAGACGAGTGTGGGGAGAGCTTTCAGAAGCTCAAGACTGCTTTGACCACAACTCCAGTGTTAGTTCTGCCATCAGCTTCAGGTTCTTATGCCGTGTATTGGGATGCCTCGAGGGTAGGCATTGGTTGTGTTATATTGCAGGAGGATAAAGTGATTGCGTAATAGCTATGATTTTTGGAAGGGTATAGAGAGACATCAGTTTGAGGATAAGCAGGCGAGGTTATCTCCTGCAGGGTGTCTTGAGGTTGTGTGATCCTTATGTTGTTTTGTAGCAAGTTCTCTTTTACTAGTAAATGATATATATTGCAATTTGAGTTTAGATCTCTTGGGGAAGTTGGCATGACTATCACAATGGTGAATGCGAGATTTGCAGATGATTTGGGATATTAGATGGTTTGTGTTATATGAGCTTATGAAGGATTTAGTTGAATCTCACTGCGGTATTGTGGTGGTGATAGCGTACGGGCATTGTGATTTATTGTTTGTTTTGATCTATGGCCTTGATCCAAGTGGGGGAGTCTACTAATGATAAGTTGGTTGCCCGATTATGTGTTGTATTGGTTTCAGTTTGAGGTATACTAGTGAATCAGTTATGACCTACAGAGGTGGGGTTTGACAATGACTCGAGTAATAGAAATTTCTCAATACTGGTTATATTATGCTCTATGGGGGTATGGATCTTATTTAATGATTGAGTTTTTATTTGTAAAGGAAGTAGTGTGCGTGAAGTAGGAATTTGTTTGGTTGCCTAGGGGTGTGGATTACTCCCTTCGGTGTTGGTGTGCTAATGGGGACAGGTCGTTGGGTCTGTTTGATCAGTTTAATTTGAGATTTGCAAAGAGTGGATGACTCTCGGGAACGGTTTTGATGGATTCAAGATTTATGTGTAACAATTCGGAATCTTCAGGATGTATGTTTAGCTAGAAATTGAGATTCACGCTGGAGGGTGTCAGGAATTGTGGCATTTCTACATGATTATGGATTCTACATTTCGGTATCAAGAAAAGGGAAAGAATAGCTTAAATTCATAGAAAGTTTCTTTAGAGTAAGTGTTTTACTTGTGGTATTTTTGCGGTGCTTAAGAGAATATTCAGCGGCTCATGAGCCTTAGGGCGGTTTGGTTTTGTGCTAAGGCCTCGCGTGGTGAGTTTTGGTTGAGGATTTTGGTATTATGGCAAGTGGAAGAATCATTTTAAAGGTAACTCATAAGGAACTCGGAGAAATAGGACAACTTGGTAATAGGTTGGATTGGCATGGTAATGGGTAAGATCGGTTCCTGGTGTGCTTATGATGTGGTGAGTTTCTACACGTGATTCGTGGCAATGCTCTTGGGTTTTTGACAGCCTGCGTAGCTTAGTTGAGTTAGATGGATTCAGTCCTGACGGTTTAGTTAAGTGCAATGGGTTTCAGAAAGTTCTTGATGGTCTCTACCATGTTTGAGATGCATATCTCCTACTGGTGCGTGGGGGCATGTGGCGTATCGTAATTTTCTCTAGAATGGAATCAAATGGAAAGTTCTTAGCTAATTAAGTATGTAGTTGCTTGCGACTCAGAGTGGATTTTGAGATTGTCGTATCTTTCACAAGGCGGCGTAATGGTGCGATGTGAGGTGTAGTATTGAGATTTACAGGTGCAAGGTCACGATGTGGTTTTGAAAGGAAGGTTCTAAATTTTTAGGCAGCATGGACGATCGCAGGTGACCAGATAGATGACATTACTTCTAGATATGGCTTGATGAAGGTGTAAGTCTTAGAAGAGACACTGTGTTTTGATTTATGGATACTTCATTGGTGTGGCGGTACTCTCCTCGTTGGTCGGCTGCGGACATTCAGATTTTGCCTTGTAACATATACAGATTATAGGGGTATCCCTCGTGGTATGATCGTGAATTGGAGAAGTATTAGACATTCAGGTGGCAGAGTTGAGATTAGAACTCTAATGAGTAGATGATTTCATAGTGGTGGGCTGTGGAGACATAGACAAGGTTAGTCAGAGGTTAGTGTGTGTTGTGATTCGGTCATTGTGGACCTTCGGAAAGTTATTTGTCCATTATGTATGACCGGATCGATTTGGGGTTCATTAGTAGGCCCAATTAGGATAGGTGTTTTTACACCAAGTCGGATTGGTTGGCTCCGTAGTGCTATTGTTGAGGGGCATTCCATTCAGTTGTTGTTGGGCTTATTTGTGTTCTGGAATGAGTTATGAGTTACTCTCCCATGCTACGAGGAGTTAGAATTAGTTGGTTTTAGTCACACATGGTGCGGTTTTATTATGGCCTTATCGCGGAATTTGAGTGAGATGCGTAATTGGATATTGCATGATTGAGGCGTACTGGTTATAGTCTTTCGGGTTTCGTATGGCATGGTATCGACTGATTCTCCATCGTTATGGTAATGCACCTTAAGTACTTGATGCCGAATTTTGCGTGATTATTGATTTGAGCAAGGCGAAGCGAGGTATATATGTGGACCATCGTTTGGATGGAGTCACGCATTGCGACGAAGTCATGTGGAGATATGATCCTTGTGTGTTGGATTCGTGTGTTTTGGTTTTGCGGTGTGTGAGGAGTTCTTAGCATTGCGTTGTGGTGATACCCGTTGATCCTGCGGGACGGTTCTCTTGTTTGATGTCATCTTCCATCTTTGAGCACATTTGGAATGTTGCCTATTAGTGCACAGACCGCACGAGTTATGGCTTTACACTGTAGTGATGCGTCATGTTACTAGAGTGGTTGTGTTGGATGAGACGAGGTCATCAGACCTAGAATGGGTGCTATCGGAACTGGTTGCTCCATATTTGGGAGGAGATTGATGCTGATCGGCTTAGAAAGTTTGCTATAATTCCTATCGGAAGAGAGGGAGTTCCATCACTTGTTGATCCGGAGAATGGTTATGGGTTCCTACGTTTTTCTTTTATCATTGGCAGTATATGAAGGTGTTTGAACGGGTCTCTGTTTGATAGTAGGTTTATTACCGGAATTGGGTTGTTTTGAGCAGCCACTGTGATTGTAAATTATCGCTACGAGTGTTTGAGTTATGTGGGATATCATGTGATTTCATCTTGAGTTATGGCTATGGTTGTATACAACTTGTTCAGACTAATACAGTGTGCAGATGCGAGATTTGATCGTATAGAAATTTTGGATGTGGAAGTTGGATTCTAAGGCTTGGGCTAGGTTGGGTGAGGAAATTCAGTTATGTTATGTTATCAGACCTACATGGGATAGGGTGACGTGGGATCACCCCCGAGTATGTGCGTGGTAAGGTTACACGGCGATTTGATGGTGTTGGAGAACAACTCTTGGCACGTTTGAGGACGAACGTATGTTTAAGCGAGGGAGGATGTAACGATCCGACCGGTCGTTCCGAGATTTATAGCCTCGTTCCCCCCATTTTTGCTTCTTTATGTGTTATTCAGCCTTATTGTGTGGTATCAGGTTGGTCGGTTCGGGTCCGGAATGGTTTTGGAGTGGGATGAGACACTTAGTCTCTTATTTAGAAGTTTAAGTTGGAAAAGGTAATCGGATGTTAACTTAGGAGTAAACAATCTCAGATTGGGATTTTTATGGTTCGGATAGCTCCTTTAGGTGATTTTGGACTTAGGAGCATGTTCAGAATGTAATTTGGAAGTTGAATTAGCCTTGAATTAGCGAAATTGAAAATTTGGCGATTTTTGGTCAGTAGTGGAAAATTAGATATCGGGGTCGGAATGAAATTCCGAAAGTTGGAATAGGTTCGTAGAGTCATTTGTGACGTGTATGCAAAATTTGAGGTTATTCGGACGAGGTTTAGTAGGTTTCGGCATCGTTTGCGGAAATTGGAAGTTTAGAAGTTCCTAGGTTTGAATCCGAAGTTAATTTGGTAATTGGGTGTTGTTTTGTGAGTTTCGATGATTCGACCAACTTCGTAAATTGATATAAAACTTGTTGGTGCCTTTGGTTGAGGTTCCAGAGGCCTCGAGTATATTTCGGGGTGAGTTTTGGGCAAGTCTGGAACTCAGATATGCTTTTGGTGTTTTGAAGTCGCGGACCTCAGCAGGGTTTCGCGGATCGCGGTAGGTATGGCTCAGGGTCCGCGGACGTGGCAGGAATTATGCAGATCGCGGTGAGGAGTGTGCGGCCGCGATTGAATTATGCAGACCGCGGTGAGGAATGTGCGGCCGCGATGGATTTATGCGGACCGCGAAGTGGAGATCTGAGGGTGCACTATATATACGGGATCTAGGGCATTATTTCACATTTGGACCTAGGGAGCTCGATTTGTGGCGATTTTTTGAGAGTTTTTCAAGAACTTCACCGGGTTAAGTGATTCTAACTCGGATTTGGTCAATATACATGAATATATTACTGCTTTCATCATTTGATTAGTACTTTGAGGTGAAAATTTGAGAAAAATTGTAGAAACTTAATAAAATGGATTTTTAGAATTTGAATGTCGATCCGAGGTGGGGTTTTGATAAATTTGATATGGTTGGACTCGTGAGGGAATGGACTTTCTAGTTTTGTGACTTTTTTGTCGGATTCCGAGACGTGGGCTCAGGGCCCGATTTGGGTGAATTTTGGGATTTTTGTTTGAATTGATAATTTTCATGTGGAATTCATTCCTTTAGCGTATATTGATGATAATATACTGATTTTGGATAGATTCAGAGCGTTTGGAGGCCGAGTCGAGAGGCGAGGTCGTCATAGAGTAGGATTTTAGCTTGATTGAGGTAGGTAACGCTTTCAAACTTGGTTATGAGGGTTCGAAACCCCGAGCTATGTGTTATGTGATTAGTATTGGGGTGATGCACATGCCAAGTGACGCGCGTGCGAGCGTGCACCTGAGAACTGTGGCCCGGTTCATTCCATGGCACCGCTTAGTGATTCTTTCTTGCTGATATTCGTGTTTCTATCATGTGATTAAGTAAATGTGCTGCAAATCATGCTAGATATTCTGTTAGGACTTCACGCCGATACTGTTGAGACCCGAGTGGTCGTTTCTTGCTGTCATCTTATTAGTTTCATTGATTTTCTGTATTCAGTCTTATTCATGCATATCATATCATGTCTCAGTCTTAGTTGTTACTATTTGGCACATCATATCATTGTTTCGGGCTAGTTTCATGGTATTGTGAGCCCGTGTGTGTGAGACTGGAGAATGATGACTGAGTGAGGCCGATAGCCTGATTATGAGTGATAATTATTGGAGCGGGCTGCACGCCGCAACAGTTATGTTGATGATTGTGATAGCGCTTGGGCTGTAGGAGCCCCTCCGAAGTCTGTAACACACCCCTAGTGAGCGTAGATGATATTTTGAGGGATATGTCTTCCTTGAGCATGGATCTTGTCCGAAGTATTTATACTTGGAGATGGATCTTCTCCATAGGGCTGGAATGGCCTTCCTCGGTACTGAGCGACTGTTGTCACCGATGTGTATATATTCCGGGATGGATCTTCCCTTAGTCGGGTGGCCATATACTGTACCGAGTGGTTGAGCATTTAGAGTGGAGGTACATGATACATTTTCATGCATTCTGTGCATTGGCACTTAGAGATATGCTGATCTTATTACTTTACAATGTTCAGATTTGTATTTACTTTACTTCTTGAGCTGAGTACTTGAATGGAAAGCATGCCTACTTTACTGCATAGTTTAATTCTGCTTATTTGTTGAGGTTTGGCCTGTCACTACCTCTCAGTCCATAGATTGGACTTGTTACTTATTGAGTTGGTGTACTCACGTTACTCCCTGCACCTTATGTGCAGATCCAGGCATCTCAGGACACAATAGCGGATGTTGACTATTCCAGTCGCGGACTTTCATCGGAGATAGCGAGGTAGCTGCCTGGCAATCGCAGTCCTGCCTTCCTCCTTCCTTATCTCCTTTTTTGTGTATTTTGGCTATTCTCAGACTATGTTAGTCTTGCTATATTTCAGAACAGTTGTAGTATTTGCTCATGACTTAGTGACACCCGATGCCGGACTTCTATTTTTCCGCATTTTTGGTTTGAGTTTATATCTTTTACGAAATTTCGGATTGAAAAAGGCTATTATCTAACTTTTAATGAAATATCCAATTCTTTGAGAGTGTGTCGGCTTGCCTAGTTCCACGATAGGCATCATCACGGCGGGGTTGGTTTGGGTCGTGACACTTGAGATTTTCTAGGAGTCCTATTCATAGTCAGCTTCCTCTTTGATAGGAGTCCTACAGTTCTAAGGATTCCACAATCTTTGGGACTTTTGTCTCTGACTGAATTATCCGTATCTTCTTGAGCAACAACTTTTACCACTTATAGCGGCCATCCTTCACAAAACTCGGACCTGAGTAATTTAGAGATAAAGTTATTGTCTTGTATATACGTACATGTATCAATCATGAGGAGCTGATCCTTTAACCTGAGGAGCTGGTTCTTCACAATAGTTAAGCAGCTATATTGAGGACCTGGTTCTTTGAGTAGTTAGTCACACTTGGTTAATCATCAAAACTTCAATACTCAACATTTATACTCTAACTTACCTTGTAGCATGACCCTTCCCCTTCTTGAGTATTACCTGAGCGTAACAAAGGAATCAGGAGAAGTTGAAGTTCCACCTTTTGATTGATGTTAAGAAGGTTAGCAACTCAACCAATCTGACTCCAGCGGAGAACATTTTGGGATATGGCAGCTCCTTGAAGTGAATATACTGTTACTTTTATAGCTTTCCCTTCTCGTTTAAAGAAGCAAAAACAACTGACGTCATTGACCTTGAATCGAGACTTCAGTGCATGCATGGGAAACATTGTTAATTTTTCACATTTTTCCAGCTACTAAATTCACAGAGTTTTCCTGTCCTCATCATTCTCACTTCGTCTTGAACTCTTAAAATTATTCTCAGTTCAGCAAATTCATAATTACTAGAGCGTGCTGCTGATTCTTCATTTGCTGATGGATTTGGATTCTGTTCATCGGACATAGCCCCTGTCTCCTCAGACTGCTCATTTAGAATGGTATGTGTGCTTTCTCCTTTAGGAATCACCTTATGGACTGAATTCCTATTTTGTGCGGAAGGAGGGGCAGGCTGATCTTTTGCCTGCTGCTGTTTATTGGCTTCATTATTTTCTGTTAGGTTTCGTGAATGAGAAATGGAAGAAGTATCTTTTCATTTGCACATCTTCATCTTACTTTTTTATTGTCTATAATTTTAGAGGTTTAGCCTCATTTTCATGATGGAAAAATTCTGAAATCCTCCCATTTTCTTTGCATTATTTTTCCAAAATAAAATATAAGTGTCATGTGTGATTCGCTCCGCCTAATTGCGTTTGCCGAAACACTGGGGTGTAAGGTACCGCTATACCAGTATGAATAATCCGTTCTATCATGGGAGGAAATAATCATAAATCTCGGATACTAGGAGGGGATTAAGCTTCTTAATGACACACTGTGAATTTAGTGGATTCAGATTTAGTTTTGTTCTTTTTATGCATTTCTGTTTCTCTTTTACTTTACAAAATTTTCTGGTTTCGAACACAGATTATGAACAAGCTTAAGGAACTTAATTTTATAATTGTTGATTGGAAAGCAAAAAGCAAATAGAGGTCTAGACGTTCTGCACAGTATGGATGATATCACAATCGAAGAGTTGAGTCTTTTAGTCATCTGTTTGGATGGCGGAGATAAACTACGGAGTGCAACAATATGTGTTTCAGTTTGGGCGCGAGAGTTGCTGCTATTTAAGAATTGATTGCTCCAATAGGTATATATTGGAGTTTGAAGAAATAAGTTGTCTCTGCTTTGTAAAAGACCATTGTTGCGATGGTAACAGTTGGAAACTTACAGAAGTTTCTTGAAAATCTAAAGTCATTATCAATTTATCAAGCATAGTAGTGAGAAAAAGAGGAATATGACTTCCACTTTTCACGTGATCATATTTCTTGGTAATGGAAGATAACTCACTAACCAAGGTTATTTGTCTCATTACTTTTATTATTATATGGTATTAACAATTTCTACAATCTTGAAGAATTAGTGACAACAAATCATAAAATACACGAATTGTGAGGCAAACTTTTGAAAGGCAACACGAGATCCTGTTGCAAGGAACTTTATGTCGGGTATCAAAAGATTGTGTTATGTCGCAACTTGCAACAGTTTCTCTTTGAGGCACTGCGATTCATCACTCAAAGAGATACACAGTGGAGCGACGTTAGATTATGAAATGTTGTCTTCAAATGTGTTATGACATGGTTTTCGAACTCAAATAACTGTTGGTTGTTTCTTGGAGAGAATAGAAAAACCAACAATTCTCTATTAGTGGAATTGTTGAATTGCAACTCTGAGGCAATAAATAAGGAAGAAAGTGGTAAAGATCGGGTTCGACTTTCTTAACCTTACGTATTATTCATTTATGAATTTCTATCCTTTTCGTGATTTTTGTGATGATCTCATATTATAAATTGTATGCATGATCTGGAATATATGATTTTAAAGGTTGATTTTATTATTTCTTGACCAAATGAAAAAATATGTAATTTTGGTATCATGCATAAAACATGTGAAAGATTATTTTCAAGTTTGTAAGACATGAATTAGGCTTACAGTAATACTTGAAGTATCTTGAGATCATGAATATAATATATGTAAAGATGAACATATATGACACGACCAAAACTAAATCTGTTGTGATGGCGCCTATCGTGGTACTAGGCCAACCGACACATCACCAAAAATACATTGATATTTCATTCTTAAGAGATAATGAAAAGTTATTCATTATAAAACTTTCGTAAAAGAGTTCAAATCAAAACAAAAGTGCGAAAAAGAAAGCCCGACATCGGGGTGTCACTAGTCATGAGCAACTACTACAACTGTCTGACAATATCAAGACTAACATAGTTTGGAGAATAACCAAATACAACTAGGGGAAGATAAAGAGGGAGAAAAGCAGGCTACAATCGCCAGACATCTAACTTGCTAATTCTGATGGATCTGTGACTGAATAATCAACAACCGCTACCGTGTCTAGAAATGCCTGGATCTGCACACAAGGTGCATGGAGTAATGTAAGTACGCTAACTCAGTAAGTAACAACAGTAAACAAAGACTGAGAAGTAGTGACGAGAAAATTTCAAGTACAATTCATATCACAAAAACTTAGTAAAATCTGGCATGCTTTAAAACCAGAGTTTGAGTCAAATCAGCTCGTTTAAATCCAGATTCCAGTAAAATCATTTAAAAATAGTTTAACAGTTTTCAAACAAAGCTCAATACAAACGTGAGCAAAAATGATGAAATTATATACAGCCTCTCGGGCAAACATCAATCATATACAACCCCTCTGGCAAATATCACTCATGTACAACCCCTCGGGCAAAACCTCACAATCACTCATGCCTCACATTCACTCATGCCTCCCGATCACTCAGCACTCGGCACTCGCACTCAGTAGGTACCTGCGCTCACTGGGGTGTGTACAGACTCTGGAGGGGCTCCTTCAGCCCAAACGCTATATCAAGCCAAATCATGACATAAATCAATAAGGCCCTAGGCCTATATCAAACATGCTGCGGCATGAAGACCAATCCCATAAATATCCTCACAAATTAGACCCTCGGCCTCACTCAGTCATAAACCTCTCCAGCCCCTCGGCCTCTCAGAAAAATAAAGTATTCAGCCCAAACAACATTTATGTGATGCATCAAAGTAGAGTAACAGAGACTGGGTTATGCAGTAAATATGTATGAGCATGACTGAGTATAGATTTTCAATCGAAAACAATGAGAGGACAGCAAGTTAAGACCTCTAAGGGTCCAAACAACACTGGCATAAGGCCTAAATATGGCATCAAGCCTGATTTGCAGAAATTCTTTCTAAAACACATAAGAAGTATACAATTTCAACCAAATATTCAACTTTACAGTTGATATGGGACGGACCAAGTCACAAAATCAAATGGTGCACACCTATACGCCCATCACCTAGCATGTGCGTCACCTCTAAAAAATCACATGACATAGCAATCCGGGGTTTCATACCCTCAGGACTAGATTTATAATCGTTACTTACCTCAAACCGATCAAATCTCTATTCTGCTATGCTCTTGCCCCTCGATTCGGCCTCCAAATGCTCCGGATCTATTCAAAACCAGTACAATACCATCATATAAGCTAAAGGAATAAATTCCACAAGAAAACTACCGAAATAGACCCAAAACCCGAAATCGGCTCAAACCCAGCTCCAGGGCCCACGTCTCAAAATTCAACAAAAGTTAGAGAACTTGAAATCCCATTCATTCACGAGTCCATAAATATGAAATTTATCAAAATCCGACATCATTTGGTCCCTCAAATCCTCACATCAAAATCTCCAAAATCCCAAGCCCTAACCCCTCATTTTCACCCCTAATTTCCACTAATTAGATGATAATACTATGCAAAAACACCATAGATAGGAGTATTAGAGCTCAAGAAACTTACCTCACTGAAAACCCTTGAATCTCCCTTCAAAATCACTCTAAAAGCTCCAAAAACTGACTTGAAAATGGTGGAAATGAACCAAAATTCGCGAAGTGTTCTATTTATAGTTTCTGCCCAGGTCTTTCGCACCTGCGGCTATATATGCTTACCTGCGGTGCCGCATCAGCACAAGAACCTCCACACCTGCAGAAAATCATTAAACCCCCCAACTTCGAACCTGCGCTCCATATCCGCATCTGCGACCACGCAGGTGCGGAAAAGACCTCGCACCTGCGGCCACTTCCTGACCTCCTCACTTCCGCTTCTGCGGGCTCCTATCCGCATTTGCAGACTCAAAAATGTGACCTCTCCTATGCACCTGCAGACCCAGCCTACCTCAACACTGACCTCACCTGCGAACTCCCACGCGCGCCTGCGACCTCACACATACGGTTCCCCTTCCGCAGGTGCGGAAAACACCAGCAGCTTCAGAAACCAGCAAACCAACTATCTCCCAACACCAATAATTGATCCGTTAACCACCCGAAACACACCGAGGCCCTCGTGAACTCAACCAACCATACCAACAAGTCATATATCAACATACAAACTTATTCGAACCTTCAGAACACTCAAAATAACATCAAAACACCAAATTACCCTCGGATTCAAGCCTACGAACTTCTAAACTTCCAAATTCCGCAACGACGCCGAAACATACCAAACCACATCCGAATGTCCTCAAATTTTGCACACACGTCACAATGACACTACGAACCTACTCCAACTTCCAAAATTCCATTCCGACCCGATATCAAATTTTCCACTGCCGACTAGAATCGCTAAATTTTAAACTTTCGCCAATTCAAGCCTAATTCTATTACGAACCTCCAAATCACATTCCAGATGCGCTCCTAATTCCAAAATCACCTAACAGAGCTAATGGAATCATCAAAAATTCAAATCTGAGACCGTTTACACATAAGTCAACATCCGGCTGACTTTTCCAACTTAAGCTTCTAAATAGGAGACTAAGTGTCTCATTCCACCCCGAAACCACTACGGATTCGAACCAACTAACCCGACATATCATAATATAGCTGAAGAACACAAAAGGAAGCAGATATGGGCGAAACGGGGCTATAACTCTCGAAACGACTGGCCGGGTCGTTACAATATATGTGTTTGATTAGAGAAAGAGATCAAACTGATTAAAGTGTTATAACAGTTTAGTTGGAAACCATTTTAAAAGGGAATTAAAATTCTCATGATTTTCTACACCCATTATGAAGAATAAAATCTTCATGATTTTTTAGTCCTACTTCGAGATCAAAATCTTCGTGGTTTTTTACTAATTGAGATTAAAGTCTTCGTGACTTTCTACTCATTTTTCAAAAATTAAAGTCTAAGTGACTTTATACTCATTTTGGAGATTAAAATCTTAGTGATTTTCTACTCCAATTTATTATTGGGTTTGAATATTAAAACTTTTACCGTTTATTAAATTTGATTGTGTCACATATTATTCAGTTTGAAGATTAAAAACTTCACCGTTTATTAATTTGAATGTGTCAGATTGGTTTGAAGACTAAAAACTTCACCATTTATTAATTCTGGCCATGTCGTGACACAAACAACAGTTCTTATGGTTGGATTAAAAACGTAATAGGGCATCGAATATGAATCTCCTTTTGAAGAAATATGTTTGGAATATGAAATTATTCACCAAACGACTGCCCCTTAGTCACCGCAATCTAATGGAACTGCGGAAAGAAAGAATAGAATGTCAAAGGAGACAACGAATGCCTAGTTGATAAGTTCTGGTTTACCCAAAACTTGTGGGGGGAAGCTATGCTTACATCTAACTGAATACTCATTCACGTTTCCCATATCAAGACACAATCTATTCCACATGAAAAATGGACAGGATGAAAATCCAATTTGAAATATTTTCAAATGTGGGGGGTATTTAGGTAAAGTGCAAGTTCTTAAACCCAAAAGGATAAAAATCGGATCGAAAACCATTGATTCCGTTTTCATAAGATATGCAACAAATAGTAAGTCATATCATTTTCTGATTCATAAATCAGAATATCCCGACATTCATATTAATACGGTAATCGAATTAGATAATGCTGAATTCTTTTAGAATATTTATCATGTCACTACCCAAATCTAACCCTGTCGTGATGTCGCCTATCGTGATAATAGACAAGCCTATTATTCCCAAAAATACTACTAATTTAAGATACAAGAGTTAAGTAAGGATTCTTAATATTAGAAATTTCCATGAAATCAAGTTAAAGTTCAAAGTTGAAAATAAAATGCGGAAAACAAGCCCCAAACATCGGGGTGTCACTAAGTCATGAGCATCTAAGTACTCAAACTATTATATCAACTGTCTAAATGTCAATACAACCAAAAGGAGAAATAGGAGTAACAAGGTCCTGCAGACGCTGGCAGCTACCTTGCAGTCTACGAAGATAAGCCAGCCTAGACTCAACAATTGCCGCGCTCAAACACACCTGGATCGGCACATGAAGTGCAGGGTGTAGTATCAGTACAACCGACTCAGCAAGTAACATCAATAAATAATGAATTGAGTAGTAGTGACGAGCTAAGAAGAGCAATTCAATTAATAATTTTCACAGTTAAGGATAAACATGAGTAAAGGATCATTCTCATAAATTATCAACTACTACGAGGCAATTAACAAATAAAACAACAACCACAGAATAGATGCAAACTCACACGCACTATCACTCAATCCCTTAGCCCTTAATGCACACGCTCAATAGGTACCTGCGCTCACTGGGGGTGTTCAGACTCCGGAGGGGCTCCTACAGCCCAAGCACTAATCTGCACGGACCACTCACGTGTTGCACAGACAACTCACGTGCTATAATATCATATCTGGATCCCCACGGACAACTCACGTGTTGCACGGACAACTCACATGCTATCATATCATATCTGGATCCGCACGGACAACTCACGTGCTATATTACAATATCTCACAACGGGCCCTCGGCCTCACTCAATCATGTACCTCTTTAGCCTCATAATTTTCAATCAATAAGGGAAAGCAGCCCAAATCAAAGTATTATAGTGTATCAACAAAAGATAATAGAGACTGAGTTAAACATGTACAAGAATTACTATGACTGAGTATAACTATTGTGAGCATGGATTAAGCCTAAGCATGATCTCTAACATGTTCTAGCAGACATTAAAGCACATAACACAAATAAAGGCTATTAGGCCTCACGGGACGGATCAAGTCTCAATCCCTCGCAGTGTGAGCCCACACACTCGTCACCTAGCATAGGTGTCACCTCCAAACAGTCACATGATATCAAATCTCCGGGTTTCATACCCTCAAAACCAGATTTAAAATTGTTACTTACCTTAAGAACGTAGAATCCTACTCCGGGATGCTCTCTCCCCTCGACTCGGTCTCAAAAAGCTCCGAATTTATCCACAACCAGTACAATACCATCAACATATGCTAAAGAAACGAAGTCCACAAGAAAAACTATAAAATTAGGCCAAAACCCCGAAATTGGCTAAAACCCGCCCCCCAGGCCCACGTCTCGAAACCCGACAAAAATCACAAAACTAGAAAGCTCATTCACTCACACGTCTAACCATACCAAATTCATCAAAATCCGACACCGTTTTGTTCGTCAAATCCTCACCTGAAACTCTCCAAAATCTCAAGCCCTAACCCTTTAATTTCACCCCAAATTCTCACTAATTACATGATTAAACAATGGAAAATCATCATAAACACGAGTATTAGGGCTCAAACGACTTACCTCACTGATAACCCTCGAATTCCTCCCCAAAATCACTGCCCAAAGCTGAAAAACTGACTAGCAATGGTGAAGAATGGGCTAAAATTCTTGAAGTGTGGTATTTATACATTCTGCCCAGGTTTCTTGCACCTGGGCCCTTTTTTCGCACCAGCGGTACCGCACATGCGACCCGAACGACCGTACCTGCGGAAATCACTTGAATGCCCAGCTTCCGCACCTGCACCCAGTTTTCGCACCTGCGCTCTTCCTCCCGCTTCTGCGGAAACTGGCCAAGCATCCACTTTCGCATTTGTACCCCAGGTCTCGCACCTGCGGGCTCACAGATACGACCATTCTTACACTCATGCGGACCCAACCCAGGTCCTCCAAATCTGTATATGCAGCTCTCCTAAAGCATCTGTGACCTCGCACCTGCGGCTCCTAATCCACATGTGTGGAAAAACACCAGAACTCCAAAACCAGCAGAAACAACAACTTTCAACTCCAAAAACCAATCCGTTAACCACCTGAAACACACCCGAGGCCCTTGGAACCTCAATCAATGATACCAACAAGTACTATACCAATACACGAACTCAGTCGAACCTTCGGAACACCCAAAACAACACCAAAACACCAATTCAACCTCGGATTCAAGCGTAAGAACTTCGAAACTTCCAAATTCTGCAAACGATGCCGAAACCTACTAAATCTCATCCGAATGACCTCAAATTTTTCACACACGTCACAAATGACACTACAAACCTAATCCAACCTCCGGAATTTCATTCCGACCCTGATATCTAATTTTCCACTGCAGACCAAAATCGCCAAATTTCTAACTTTCGCCAATTCACGCCTAATTCTACCACGGACCTCTGAATTACAATCCAAACGCGCTCCTAATTCAAAAATCACCTAATGGAGCTATCTGAACCATAAAAATTCTAATTCGATACCGTTCACACATAAGTCAACATTCGGTTGGCTTTTCCAACTTAAGCTTCCTAATAAGAGACTAAGTGTTTCATTTCACTCCAAAATCACTCCGGACCCGAACCAACCAACCCGATACCATACAATATAGTTGAATAATACATAAAGAATCAGAAATGGGGGAAACAGGACTATAATTCTTGGAACGACTGGCCGGGTCGTTGCATCCTCCCCCTCTTAAACAAACGTTCATCCTCGAATGAGTCTAGAAACATACCTGGAATATCAAATAGGTGTGCATATCTGCTCTACATCTCCCTCTCGGTCTCCTAGGTGGCCTCCTCCACAGGCGACCTTTCCACTGCACCTTCACTGAAGCTATGTCCTTTGACCTCAACTTTCGAACCTGCCGATCCAAAATGGCCACCGGCTCCACATCATAAGTCATATCATCCTCCAACTGGATCGTCCTGAAGTCCATAACATGGGACAGATCGCCAACATACTTCTGGAGCATGGAAACATTGAATACCGGATGCACACTCGACAAACTGGGTGGAAAGGCTAGCTCGTAAGCCACTCCCCCTATCCTCTGAAGCACCTCAAAAGGACCAATGAACCGAGGGCTCAACTTGCCCCTCTTCCCAAACCTCATAACACCGTTCATGGGTGGTACCTTTAGCAAGACCTTATCCACAACCATAAATGAAACATCCCAGACCTTCCTATCCGCATAGCTCTTCTGCCTAGACTGCGCCGTGCGAAGCCGCTTCTGAATCAACTTCACCTTATCTAAGGCATCCTGGACTAAATCTGCACCCAAGAGCCTAGCCTCACCCGACTCAAACCATCCAACCAGAGATCTACACCTCCTCCCATATAAAGCCTCGTACGGAGCCATCTGGATACTCGACTGATAGTTGTTGTTATATGAAAACTCTGTGAGTGGCAAAAATTGGTCCCATAAACTCCCAAAGTCAATAACACAAGCGCACAACATGTCCTCCAATATCTGAATAGTGCGCTCATACTGTCCGTCCGTCTGAGGGTGAAAAGTTGTGCTCAACTCAACTTGAGTACCCAACCCTCGCTGCACGACCCTCCAAAACTTCAATGTGAACTGAGTACCTCTATCATAAATTATGGAAACTGGGACACCATGCAAGCGAACAATCTCTCGGATATAAATCTCAGCCAACCTCTATGAAGTGTAAGTAGTACCAACAGGAATGAAGTGCAGACTTGGTCAACCAATCCACAATAACCCAAATAGCATCGAACTTCCTCGAAGTCCGTGGGAGCCCAACTACAAAGTCCACGGTGATCCACTCCCACTTCCACTCCGGAATATCTAACCTCTGAAGCAAGCCACCCGATCTATGATGCTCATACTTAACCTGCTGACAGTTGAGACACCGATCTACAAACCCGACTATATCCTTATTCATCCGCCTCCACCAATAGTGCTGTCTCAAATCCTGGTATATCTTTGCGGAACCCGGATGGATGGAATACCGCGAGTTGTGGGTCTCCTCAAGAATCTACTCCCGAAGCCCATCTATATTAGGCACACATATCCGACCCTGCATCCTCATCACACCATCATCACCAATAGTCACATCCCTAGCATCGCCTCGCCGGACCCTATCCTGAAGAATGAGCAGGTGGGGGTCATCATACTGACGCTCCCTAATACGGTCATAAAGAGAAGACCTGGAGACCACGCAAGCCAATACCTGACTAGGCTCTGAAATATCCAATCTCACAAGCTGGCCCGCTAAGGCCTGAACATCCAATACCAAAGGTCTCTCCGCTGTAGGAAGATAAGCGAAACTCCCCAAGCTCTCCGCTCGACGACTCAAAGAATCGGACACCACATTGGCCTTCCTCGGATGGTATAAAATAGTGATATCTGATGCAAATTAAGGTCCTTCTGCTTGAACAGATGTTGCATACTCCTGTGATTAGTGTAAATCTCACAACGAACTCCATACAAATGATGACGCCAAATCTTCAAGGCATGAATAATGGCTGCTAACTCAAGATCATGCACTGGATAATTCTTCTCATGGGTCTTCAACCGGCGGTGAGGCATAGGCAATCACCCTACCCTCCTGCATCAAAACACAACCAATGCCTATCCTCGAGGCATTGCAATACACAATATAAGAACCTGAAGCTGATGACAGAACTAACATTAGAGTTGTGGTCAAAGCAGTCTTGAGCTTCTAAAAGCTCTCCTCACACTCGTCCGACCACCTGAATGAGGTGCCCTTTTGAGTCAATTTGTTCAAGCCAATAGATGAAAATCCCTCCACGAAGCGACAGTAATAACCCGCCAACCCAAGAAATCTCCTAATCTCCGTGGCTGAGGATGGTCTAGGCCAACTCTGCACTGCCTCTATCTTCTTCGGATCCACCTGAATACCCTCACTAGGCACCACGTGCCCCAATAATGCTACCGAACCAAGCCAAAACTCACACTTGGAAAACTTTGTATAAGGTTTCTATTCCCTCAATCTCTGTAATACAATCCTCAAATGCTGAGCATGCTCCTCCTGGCTAGGAAAGTACACCAGAATGTCATCAATGAATACAATAATAAACGAGTCCAAATAGGGCTAGAATACATTGTTCATCAAATGCATGAACGTTGCTGGGGTATGGTCAACCCAAATGACATCACCAAGAACTCATAATGGCCATAACGGGTCTTGAAAGCTGTCTTAAGAATATTAGAATCCTGAATCTTCAGTTGGTGATACCCGGACCTCAAATCAATCTTGGAGAACACCCTCTCCCCCTGAAGCTGGTCAAATAAATCATCAATACGAGGCAAAGGATACTTGTTCTTGACCGTGACCTTGTTCAACTACCTGTAGTCAATGCACATTCTCATGGAACCATCCTTCTTCTTCACAAATAGAACTGGTGCACCCCAAGGTGACACACTAGGCCAAATAAACCCATTATCAAGGAGTTCCTAAAGCTGCTCTTTCAATTCCTTCAACTCCGACGGTTCCATATGATATGGTGGAATAGAGATGGGTTCAGTACCCGACACCAAATCAATACCAAAGTCAATATCCCTGTCAGGTGGCATGCCCAGCAGATCTGCAAGAAAAACATCCAGAAAATCATATACCACCGGAACAGAATCAATGGTAGGAGTCTCTACACTAACATATCTCAAAAAAGCCAAGTAAGAGAGACAACCCTTCTCACCCATACGATGAGCCTTCACATATGAAATCACCCTACTCAGTACATAGTCTATAGAACCACTCCACTCTACCCTCGGACACCCCGGTATCGCTAACGTCACAGTCTTAGTGTGACAATCTAGAACACCATGACATGGAGATAACCTATCCATATCCAAGATAACATTGAAATCAACCATACTGAGCAACATAAGGTCCACTCGGGTCTCTAGATCCCCGATATACACCACACATGACCGATATACACGGTCCACAATAATAGTATCGCCCACCGGAGTAGATACATGAACAAATAAAACTAAATACCTACAGGGTATATCCAGAAAATGAGTGAAATACGAGGAAACATATGAATATGTAGAACCATGGTCAAATAATAGAAAGGTATCTCTGTGACAGATTGATACAGTACCTGTGATCACAACATCTGAAGCAATAGCATCTGGTCTGGCTGGGAGGGCATAGAAATAGGCCTGGCCACCCCCTGATATGCCTCCCCCTCTCGAGCGACCCAAAGCTGACTGGGCTCCGCCCCTAGCTGGCTGAGATCCACCCCTAGATGGCTGAGCGGGTAGTGGAGGAACTGGTGCTGGTTACGTCGGCCGAGTACTCCACTATGGAGTCCCACCCAATAGCCTATGGCAATCTCTCATAATGTGACAAAAATCCCCGCATTCGAAAACACCCCTCCACTGGCGAAAATGCTGGTCTTGATGCCCAAACAAAATACCCGGGGATGCCTGAGCGGACGAGGCAGGATAAGAACTCTATAATGGCAGTGCACTGAATGATGTCTGTCCTGCTAATGACTGTCAGAACCATGGCCAGATGATGTACCACGGTGAAATAGGCGAGCTGACTAAGCATGCTTGAATGGACGACTGAAACTGACCCCCCTGAAGAGCACTACTAAATCCACCTCGGGGCCTCTTGGCCTCTCTGTCAACCCTCTCTTGACTACGAACCATCTCAATCTGCCGAGCAATGTCGACAACCTCATCAAAGGTAGCACCAGATACCCTCTCCTAGGTCATAAGCAATCATAGTTGAAAAATGAGACCATATATAAACCTCATGATCCTCTCCTTGTATGTGGGAACCAACCAGATAGCATGATGGTCCAAATCCGAGAATCGCATCTCATACTGCATCACAGACATATCGCCCTGGCGAAGCTTCTCAAACTATCTGCGCAGCTCCTCTCTACGGGACTGGGGCACAAACTTCTCCAAAAATACCACGGAGAACTGTTGCCAAGTGAGGGGTGCTGTGCCAGCAGACTTACGCCTCTCGTAAGTCTCCCACCATCGGAATGCAGCCCCAGAAAATTGAAATGTAGTGAATGATACCCCACAAGTCTCCAGAATACCAGCCGTGCAGAGTATCCTCTGTCACTTGTCAAAGAAATCCCGGGCATCCTCTCTCTCTCTATGCCACTGAAAGGTGGAGGCTATAGTCTCCCAAACCTCTCCAACCTACGCTGATCATCCTCTGGGATAGCAGGAACTACATGCTCCTGAGCAGCTGCAACCGGCTAGGCTAGTGGTACCCCCGGTGTCTGAAGTCTCTAAACAACCTGCTTTGGCGTGCGGGCAGCGGGAGTCTGGGTGCCTCCTCCAGCCTAAGAAATGGCTGCGGTCGTAGTAACTGAGACTACCTGAGCCATGCCAGTACATACTGATAGAATCTGGGCGAGGGCCTCCTAATGGCCAGGAACCACAATAGGCACATGCGGTGCCTGAGATTGTCCCGCCGAAACATCTACCACGGGGACCTGATCCTGATCTGGGACAACTAGGGGATCTGCAGGTGCTGCCCCAGCTGCTGCGCTGGCGATGTCTCTGCCTCTACCACGGCCTCTACCGTGGCCTTGGCCTCTCGTGGCTCTAGCTGGTGGTACTGGTGGCTATCCTTTCTGACCGGTAGCACGAGTCCTCTCCATTTATGAGAGAATGAAATAACAGATGTTTAGTTACCAGGTTAAACAGAACGCACGACAAGAATCTAAGAATGTGAATTTTTTCCTACGGGTTCTACAACCTCTCGAAGATAAGTACAGACGTCTCCATATCAATCCGCAAGACTCTACTAACCCGCTCATGACTCGTGAGACCTATGTAACCTAGGCTTTCATACCAACTTCTCACAACCCAAATCTAACCATGTCGTGATGGCGCCTATCGTGATACTAGGAAAGCCTATTATTCCCAAAAATACTACTAATTTAAATTATAAAAGTGAAGTAAGAATTCTAAATATTATAAATTTCCATGAAACAAGTTAAAGTTCAAAGTTGAAAATAAAATGCGGAAAACAAGCCCCAAACATCGGGGTGTCACCAAGTCATGACGTCTAAGTACTTAAATTGTTACATCAACTGTCTAAATGTCAATACAACCTAAAGGAGAAATAGAAAGAGTAACAAGGTCATGCGGATGCTGGCAGCTACCTTGCAGTCTCCGAAAATAAGCCGGCCTGGACTCAACGATTTCCGCACTCAAGCACACCTGGATTTGCATATGAAATGTAGGGTGTAGTATGAGTACAACCGACTCAGAAAGTAACAATAATAACTAAGGAATTGAGTAGTAGTGATGAGCTAAGAAAATCAATTCAATTAATAATTTTCACAGTTAAGGTAAACATGAGTAAATGATCAGTCTCATAAATTATCAACTACTACGAGGTAATTAACAGATAAATACAACAACCACATAATAGATGAAACCTCACAAGAACTGTCACTCAATCCCTCAGCCCTCAATGAACACGCTCAATAGGTACCTTCGCTCACTAGGGGTGTTCAGATTCTGGAGGGGCTCCTACAGACCAAGCGCTAATCTGCACGGACCACTCACGTGCTGCACAGACAAATCACGTGCCATTATATCATATCTAAATCCGGACAGACAACTCACATGCTACACGGACAACTCAAGTGATGCACAGACAAGTCACGTGATATCATATCATAACTGGATCTGCACGGACAACTCACGTGCTATATTACAATATCTCACAATTGGCCCTCGGCCTCACTCAGTCATGTACCTCTCTAGCCTCAGAGTTTTCAATCAATAAAGGAAATCAGTCCAAATCAAAGTATTACAGTGTATCAGCAAAAGATAATAGAGACTGAGGTGAACATGTATAAGAATTACTATGATTGAGTATAACTATTGTGAGCATAGATAAAGCCTAAGCATGATCTCTAACATGAAGGAAGTCAAGTTCCAGTAGACTATTAGGCCTATAGCCTCACGGGACGGACCAAGTCTCAATCCCTTGCGGCGTACGCCCACACGCCCGTCACCTAGCATTGTGTCACCTCCAAACAGTCACATGATATCAAATCTCCGGGTTTAATACCCTCAAAACTAGATTTAAAACTGTTACTTACCTTAACAATGTACAATCCTACTCTGGGATGCTCTCGTTCCTCGACTCGGTCTCCAAAATCTCCGAATCTATCCACAACCAGTACAATACCATCAACATATGGTAAAGAAACGAATTGCACAAGAAAAACTATAAAATTAGGCCAAAAACCCGAAATTGGCTAAAACCCGGCCTCCGAGCCCACGTCTCGAAACCCGACAAAAATTACAAAACTAGAAAGCTCATTCACTCTGGAGTCTAACCATACAAAATTCATCAAAATCCGACATCGTTTGGTCCCTCAAATCCTCACCTCAAACTCTCCAAAATCTCAAGCCCTAACCCTTTAACTTCACCCCATATTCCCACTAATTACATGATTAAACAATGGAAAATCATCATAAACACCAATATTAGGGCTCAAGCGACTTACCTAACTGATAACCCTCTAATTCCTCTCCAAAATCACTGCCAAAGCTCAAAAACTGATTAACAATGGTGAAGAAAGGGCTAAAATTCACGAAGTGTGGTATTTATACATTCTGCCCAAGTTTCTCGCACCTGCAGCCCTTTTTCCGCACCAATGGTATCACACCTGCGGCCCACATGATTGCATCTGCGGAAATTACTTGAACGCCCAGCTTCCGCACCTGCGCCCGGGTTTCGCACCTGCGCTCTTCCTTCCGCTTCTACGGAAACTGGCCAAGCATCCACTTCTGCATCTGTGCCCCAGGTCTCGCACCTGCTGTCTTGTAGATGCGAACATTCTTACGCTCCTGCGGACCCAACCTAGGTCCTCCAAATCCGCATATGCGTCTCACCTAATACATTTGTGACCTTGTACCTGCGGCTCCCATTCCGCAGGTGCGGAAAAGCACCATAACTCCAAAACCAGCAGAACCCACAACTTTCAACTCCAAAAACCAATCCGTTAACCACCCGAAACACACCCGAGGCCCTCGGGACCTCAATCAATGATACCAACAAGTCCTATACCAATACACGAACTCAGTGGAACCTTCGAAACACCCAAAACAACAACAAAACACCAATTCAACCTCGGATCAAGCCTAAGTACTTCTAAACTTTCAAATTCCGCAAACGACGCTGAAACCTACCAAACCTCGTCCGAATGACCTCAAATTTTTCACACACATCACAAATGACACTACGAACCTACTCCAACTTCCGTAATTCCATTCTGACCCCGATATCTTATTTTCCACTGCAGACCAAAATCGCCAAAATTTTCAACTTTCGCCAATTCACGCCTAATTCGACCACGGACCTTTGAATTACATTCCGGACGCGCTCCTAAGTACATAATCTCCCAACGGAGCTATCCTAACCATAAAAATCCCAATTTGAGATCGTTCACACATAAGTCAACATCCGGTTGATTTTTCCAACTTAAGCTTCCTAATAAGAGACTAAGTGTCTCATTTCACTTTAAAACCACTCTGGACCTGAACCAACCAACCCGATACCATACAATATAGTTGAATAATACATAAAGAAGCAGAAATGGGGAAAACAGGGTTATAATTCTCGAAACGACTGGCCGGGTCGTTACATATCTGTATAAAAAAGGAATGTGAGTCGTATAGTGACATATCTAAACAAACTTGGGAAGAAACAAAGGAAACTACGTTTAATTAGGAAAATCAAAGACGTAGTAACCGTCAAAGGATAACTAGATCCTTTGGACCGGATTTTCTGACATTCTTGTTAGAAAATGAGCCTCAAATGTTTAAAGAAACACTGTCTTCTTGGAAGCACAATATTGGAAAGAGGTAGTCAATAGTGAGATAAACTCTATATTAAGTAATCATACTTGGGAATTAGTTGATCTTCCTCTAGGAAATAAATCTTTGCGTTCTAAGTGATTTTCAAAAGGAAAATGAAAGTTGATGGTACTATTGACAAATATAAGGTAAGATTAGTTGTCAAATGATTTAGACAATGAGAATGCCTTGATTATTTTGATACGTACTCGCCAGTAATGAGGATTACATATACCCGGGTATTTATAGCGTTAACCACCATGTATGGCAATGAAATCCATTAGATGCACGTAAAGATAACCTTCTTAAATGGATATTTGGAGGAAGAAATTTATCTGGAATAACCTGAAGGGTTCGTGGTTCCAGAAAAAGAAAAGAAGGCGTGTTAACTTGTTAAGTCACTTTACGGATTAAAACAAGCACCCAAACAATGACATGCGAGATTTGAGCATATAATTATCAAATGGTTTCAAAATTAATGAGTGAAACAAATATGTTTACGTTAAGAATATTTCAAATCATATAGTTGTTATTTGATTATATGTGGATGATATATTGATGAAATATTAAAATGTGGGGACTTTTAGCTTATGCATGACAAAAATTAATGTTAGACATAATGTCTAAATGATATAATTTTTGAATTCCATCAATCTTTAGTGGATATTAATATGATAGTCGGTGAATTCATTGTTTTTTCTATGTTAGTGATGACTAGTGATGAAACTACAAATTCGAAAGTTGTTTATGTGCCTTTCCAGAAATGATTTGTTCTTTCTTGAACATTTATAATGTTTAGCTCTTTTATGAAAGGTTGTCACCTGAAAGGCTGTGACTTTTTTAATTGAAAAGTGTGCTTGTATATTTTGTATAAACATGACCGTTCATGAACGAATATATATATATATATATATATGCGCGCGCGCACACATAATCTTGAATATTTTATTCTCGATCACCTTATTAGTAATTTGCTCAGATACTTCATCAGTGGATCAATTGAAAATTCAATTATATTCGATTAAAACTTACTATAACACATTTAAAAATAAAGTACATAGTTCTATAAGATATAGTACTATAGTAATACATAAGTTTTAGCAACAATAACATATATATATATATATAGACACACACACACACACATATTAATGCTATATACACATATTAATTCTATATACATATATGTAGAGAGAGAGAGGGGTTAATTTACTTCGCCTAAAGGGAAGAAATTTTCCGAACCCTCAATTTCAGTCTGAGGTTTAAGTCTGACGAGAATAATATTCTACGACTAGCAATTCATTTATTTTCAAACCGACCCATTTACTATCTATTATTTGATTGACTAATCCTTTATATTGGAATGGGTGAAAGGTCAAATGGTTTGGTTATTCCTCATGAGATGATGAATCGAGAGAAATTTGAATCAGAGCTCTCGGGGTTTGGAGCGATAACTCGGTATATCTACTATAAGGCCATTAACTAAAATATGTCGATGGTTAACTAATAGGCGGGCTGCGTTAATAGTTGAAGCCATACCCAATCGAAAAAAGATGTTATCCAAATGCATTTCAAGTAATTGTAGTAAAACTTGACATGTTGACCCCTTGGCTTTTCTGGCGATACAAATGTATTTAAGTAATTGTCATTCTGTAAGACCATAATGAAAGCACAATTTTTGTTTTTCATCTAGAAAAATACGATATTAAGATTTTTTCTCAGAACGCGATTGGTTTCTAAGATCACTTCCGGTCCTAGGCTTTTTATTAGTTAGTCCCGGTAAAGCCCCCAAGTGGTGTATTTTTTTGAAACGAGGTCCTCGGTAACGCGACATAAAGACTCATTATTCTTATTTATTATTTAGTATTTCGAATTAATTCTTATTTTAATTTATTTTATTTTTTATTGAATTCTATTTTACAGAATAAACCTAAACTAAAAGTAAACTGAACTAAATGAAGCGAAGTTTACTTAAATAGTGTAATGACCGACTTGTTGTTTTAAGATTTACGTCCCGTTAAGCGAATTAAGGTCTCGAGCAACTTCGTAATATGTATTATGACCTGCGTGTATGGTCGAGTTTGGTTTTCGGAAGATTCGTAATTTAATTGAAAGAACAACTCTCATTTTTGAAGCTTAAAGGAAAAGAGTTGACCGGAGTTTGACTTTTGAGCAAACAACTCCGGAATGGAATTTTGATGACTCCAATAGCTTCGATTGGTGATTTTGGACTTGGGCATATGTGTGGATTTGGATTTGGAAGTCCGTAGGACAATTCGGCACATTTTGGCGAAAGTTGGAAAATAGAAGACTTTTGGAAAGTTTGACCGGGGAGTTGGCTTTTTGATATCGGGATCGAAATCCGATTCTGGAAATTGAAACAGCTCCGTTATGTGATTTATGAATTGCGTGCAAAATTTGAGGTTAATCGGAATTGATTTGATAGGTTTCGACATCGAATGTAGAATTTGGAATTTGTTAGTTTTGAATAGGCTTGAATTGGGGTGTGATTCGTGTTTTAGTGTTGTTCAATGTAATTTGAGGCATCGACTAAGTTCGTGTCATATTATCGAACTTGTTAGTATACTTGGTTGGGGTCCCATAGGGCTTGGATGAGTTTTGGAAGAGTTTTTGGAAGAGTTTGGTGTTTTGAGCATAAGCATGTAATGATCCAAAGGTCCATTTTTAGTTCTAGAGATCAGAATTCTATTTCGAGACTACCGGGAGTTTGATAATGAATTATAGGAATGATCTGGAAAGTTTGGTCTAATTTCATCAAGTTGCAATTGGGTTTTTAGCGCGAAACACGAGTTAATTATTTAACGAGCGAAATTTATGTCACATTATGCAAATGAGATCCGACTTGAGTTCCGATTGAAGGACTAGGTTTGTATTATTATTTTTGACTCATAGGAACAAGAATAGTTGAATTCCGAGTTCGTATGGTGGAGTTAGAGCCTTTTTAGTGACAATAAATATTGCTGGTGCAACAGGATCTGGTGCACACTTTTAGCGACCAGATTTGGCACTTTGAGCGACGGGAATTGGGCTTTTAGCGACTAGAATTATGTTTTTATTGAGCAGTCTTATTTTTTTTAGCTCATTTCAACAATTTTGGACGAAAAGAACGCGGCTTGGGACGATTTTTGAGTGATAAATCATGGGAAATCGTGAGGTAAGTCGCTTGTGATCATTTATACTCCATAATATTAAATTATCATCGAATAATCCGACTAAATTACATGTTTTTGAGGTGTAAAACGAAGATTTGGACCTAGGGATTATAAAACAAGATTTGAGGATTTGGACGCCGAATTGTTATCGGAATTTAGTAATTTTGGTGTGGTTGAACTCGTGGTTGAATGACAATCATATTTCGTAACTTTCATCGGATTCCGAGATGTGGGCCCCACGGGTGATTATTGAGTTAATTTCGGATTTTATTAGAAAATTCAGTATTTTCATATGGGATTGATTCCTATAATTTATGTTGACTGTATTGAATTATTTTTGGCTAGATTCAAAAAGGTCTACTATTGGATTGAGATAGTGTGATTTGAGGTAATTATCTTGCCTAACCTAGTGCGGGGGAATTTCCCCTTAGGCATTGAGTCTTATGTGAAAATTGTCACGACCCAAAATCCATAAGGTCGTGATGGCACCAGACACCATTCTCAGGCAAGCCAATCATTTAAATAGTCGAAATAAATTCTTGTTTTAAAATTTATGAAAATCATTTCCTTTCACTTTATTACATAATAACTAAATAAAATCCATCAAGTAAATGCAATGGTGTAAGTATTCCATTTTAGCAATTATATCCCAGACAGACCCCAAAACCCGGTGTCACGAGTACATGAGCAATTTCTAAGAAATTATACAATCGTTACAAAGCTTGTCTCAAATACAAATTGGACAAAGAATTTAAAATGAAAATAAATACAGTACGAGGGAGACTTGTCAGCTGCGGATCACCTCCAGATGGTGCAGCTCCCCTAAGTATCCAAACCAGCGATGTCACTATGAAAGTACTTGTGCAATAAAAATGCACAGCAAGTGTAGCATGAGTACAAAAATAACGTGTACTCATTAAGTCACCCGCCTAACCTCAGAGAGATGGTGACGAGAGGTCGAATTATACACTCACTAAGGGCCAGCAAATTAATTACAGCATATGATGAACACGGTAGGCATGTAAAGATAGTAAAGCAGCAATATATATAAGGCACTGAAATCCAAGTAAATACTGGAAATAAACAAACAGTTACTACTTCCTCATTTCCCCCCAAGTATCTTAAATAACAATTTCCTCCTTATTGTTCCCCCAAATATCTTATCACTTTTAAAAAAATCCATGAAAAACATTAATCAATTTAACATACGCATACGAGATAAGGACAACCGGCCTGAGCCGTCATAATAACCATCTATGTGTACTGCCGAGGACCGAACGGCCCGTACCATAAGTGCACCTCTCAATATAATAATCATCTATGTGCACTGCCGAGGATCGAACAGCCCGTACCATAACTGCACCTCTCAATATAATAATACTCTCTGTGCACTGCCGAGGATCGAACGGCCCGTACCATAAGTGCATTTCTCAATATAATAATCATCTTTGTGCACTGCCGAGGATCGAACGGCCCGTACCATAAGTGCACCTATGAATATAATAGTCATGTCTATGCACTGCTGAGGATTGAACGACCCGAACCATAACTGCATCTTTCAATAAAATAACCATATCTATTCACTGCAGAGGATCGAACGGCCCGTACCATAAGTGCATTTTTTAATCCGTCGTGGCGTACGGCCCGCTCCCATGAAAATGGGGGAAATAACATTCCGCTCGCGGAATGTAAATTGCGAAGCGGTCACATGCAGACATGCACAATCAACAATCCACCCCGAATACTTTGGGAACACAAATACTCAAGTAAATGACTGATTTTTCTTTTAAAAACCACAAAATAGTATTTAAATCCTTTTTCGAAATTCACTTGCCAAGTTTTTATAATGTTTAATAATACAACCTTATCCGGAAATACAATTGCCCGCGAAGGAAATCAATTCTCTTTTTAGATGATTAAGAAAATAAACTCCAATCTTCCTTAGTCATTCGATTACAATTTTTGATTATATTAGCAGTCTAATATTACAGACAAGATCATAGGTACAACACGTAAGGCATGCTAGTGGGTCCTAGGCTACCCGGACATGGCATAATAGTAGCTACGCACGGACTCCCATCACCTCGTGCATACGTATCCCCCGCAGATAGTAACACATACTTAATTATTTCACCTAGGGGGATAATTCCCCCTCACAAAGTTAGAAAGGAGACTTACATCGCTCCGAAAATCCATAACCGGCCTCCAAGCCCTTCCGACGACTCAAATCATTGCACAACGCTCCGAAACTATCCAAACAACGACAAACCAATGAAAATATACGCTAATATTCACAACAATTCCAAATTATATAATTTCCCAACTCCGCTCAGTGAAATGACCAAAATACCCTCAGGCCCATGTGCCCGGAATCCGAAATTTCTCGAAGATACATTCTACCCATAGCTTTACTAGTTCAAATATACAATTTACTCTAAATTCCATGCTCAAATTCGTGGCTAAAAACCCAAATTACCATTTTCTATGTTCCTTTAAGATTTTCCAATTTCCTACCAATTTCTATGTCTAGTCCATGCATATAATATAGTATTTAACTTTAAAACGGGAGGAATTTACTTACCTTGATATGCATGATGAAAATCCTCCTTTGAAGCCTCCCAAATCGCCATGCCAAGATGAAAATAGTGAGGAAATGGCCAAAATTTCGCATATAAACTAATCTGCCCACGCCCCAATTACTCTCTGCGTTCGCGACACCCTGAGAGCATTCGCATAGCCTCCTCGAGCCAACACTTTGCGTTTGCGGTCCCCTCCCCGTGTTCGCATAGGCCAAAGGGCCCCCAGACCCCCAGCTTCCTCTACGCGTTCGCACACCTGACCCCGCGTTCGCGTAGAGATCACAACCCAAGCCACCGCGTTCGCACTCCCTTCTTCGCGAAACGCACAACCCAAACCAGCAACCCTCAAATTTCCTTCTCTGCGATCGCTCACAAGGGACCGCGATTGCATAGCACACCGGATACACCAGAAGACAGCAGCAGCAAAACAGAGAAAAATTGTCCGAAATTGCCCCGAAACACACCCGAGGCCCCCGAGACCCCGTCCAAATCACACAACTCATTCCCATAACATCCCACGGACTTGCTCGAGGCCTCAAATCCCATCAAACAATGCCTAAATCACGAATCGCACTCAAACTCAAACTTATGAAATTAGAAATTTCCAACTTCTACATCCGATGCTGAAACCTATCAAATCACGTCCGATTGACCCCAAATTTTGCACACAAGTCATATTCCACATTACGGACCTGATTCAACTTCCAGAATTTCATTCTACCCCGATATCAAAATTTCCACTTCCGGTCGGATTTCTCAAAAACCTTCAAATTTCTATCTTTAGCCAAATGACTCCAAAATGACCTACGGACATCAAAATTCACTTCTGATCGTGCTCCCAACTCCAGAATTACCATACGAAGCTATTCCCAGACTCGGAATCCCAAACAAATATCAATAACACTAAAATGCGCTTCAAGCCAAACTTAGGAAGTTTCTTCAAAAATGTTGACTTCTACAATATGCATCGAAACGCTCCCGTGTTATCCAAAATCCAATCCGGACATACGCCCAAGTCCGAAAACATCATATGAACCTGCAGGAACCTTCAAATCCTGATACGGAGGTCATTTACTCAAAATCCCAATGTTAGTTGATTCTTCCAACTTAAGGCTTCTGAAATGAGAATTTTCTTTCCAAATCAACTCTAAACTCCCCGGAATTCAGTTTCGACCACGCCTACAAGTCATAATACCTAAAACGAAGCTGCTCACGGCCTCAAACTGCTGAACAACGCGCTAGAGCTCAAAACGACCGGTCGGGCCGTTACATTCTCCCCCACTTAAACAAACGTTTGTCCTCGAACGTGCCAAGAACTGCTCTGGAGTTATCTGAAATCACTGTTTAACACGTCGAGCACCTGCCCGTGCTACCACAACCCAGTTGAGTACATTAGCTTGATCAAATCTAAAGATTTATTATTTTATCCATATAATAAGCTTAGAATTCGTTCAAACACTTGAAATTCTCTGCCAGGTCTACTTCCAACATATAAACACCGTATCAACTACCACATGATATACCAGAACATGACTGCATACCTTTGTTGAATCAGCACCATGCACCGCATAACTCATCATCTGACCACAATGGCACTCCCTGAACCTTTAGAATTCTACGAATTTGATGCTCTGAATGCACCTTATAAGACACATACATACATTCTGCTATAGTGCTGGCGATACCACCACAACGGAGGAAATGTGCAGAAATTCATACTCAACTGCAGAGTTAACAAATCATTGAATATCTCATCTTGACTAGAGATCACCTCATTACGAACCTGAATAATGGTATTTATTCTTGAATATGCACTTCACATAACCTTATCGCACTGATCCCTGATCCGATAATCTCGTCTCACCCAGTATGAACTGCTCAGACAAAAAATCACCCCAAACATGACCCACAACCTCACATGATACCACATCGCACCAATAGGCCATAACTCGAACATGATAGATAAGAAATGACTGAGGAAGGGACTATTCAACTCACGCAACTAATATGAACTTTTCTCAGAAAATAGGAAGTAAAACATAATAAAATAAATATGCATTAACCCTTCTCATCATCACACTGTTGCGGCGTGCAACCCGATCCAAATAACATACCTGTGGCGGCGTGCCACCCGATCCCATCATAAAACTCACATAAGGAAATATATACGGAACTGAATTGCTCACTATTACACATTACCGAATATCGGTCACAAGCACGCTAAGTGCATAATACCATCCTGGGGAGACTGATAGAGCCGCATGTAACAAAACTCAAACACAACTGAGGTGATATATATATATATGTACACTCTGGATCTCAAGAGATATCCTGCTCACATAACATTCCCACTACGCGGGACCTCGACACATAGGAAATTATCAAGCTGTTTCACAACTCACACGGCACAAATCACAATATCACATGAATTTGACGAAGACGGAACAACATCTGCTCTCCTAATACCTTTCCATGAAAAAGCGCTCTACTGAAATGAACATGCCTGGCTCATACGAAGCCCATAATCATATTTAAATCCATCCACAAACATTGAGTCTACCTTGCTCGCACCAAACTAAGCTAATAGCTTCACCTGGGTCCACATTAACCTACTTTCTCTCATAATACGTGAGAACAACCATCATAGACGGGACAAACACCCCACAATCCACCACTGGCCATACTTCGTTGTAAGAAAAATCAAGAACCCATAACCAGAGTGCAAAGCCTCGTCCACCGAATATCAATCTCAGGTGACACTGAAGATAACACCAGCTTACTCTGAACTTTCAAATCACTTTTTCTTGCTCTCCCGAGCTCATGACATCCTTATTAACACCGAACCGCAATCTCGATTCTTACTCCCAGTTACATACTGCTTACCGCACCTAACATGCCAATATGAGGTAACGCAAGAATTCTGTCATAACTTTTGAACCACCAATAGGGTGAACACCTCATCATATAGAAACCTTTTACTTAACTCAATTCAGGAGTACCATCTCAACACACGAGTGAATTCCCACAATCACCCAGCATGCAAATCCTTAAGTAGTAGTCTATACCAACATAATCCTTTTGGGGTCCGCCTACACCTGACAGGACATACCACTCAAATGCTCCCATATGAAATCCATTACGACGGCCGAGAAGCCCCGCACACACCGGCACAAACCACCTGCATAACTTAATCACATCAAAAGAACTGATCACTGCCGCAAATGTGCCATTTCAACCATGGCTAATCAATATATCTCCTTTTAATCATCTTCAACTGCTTCAGGAATAATAGCAACTTCCTTCCACTCATAGCAGACTCAACCCTCACTCATCCCGAGTGACCTTGATTCACGAGACTATGTTGCCCAAATTCCGCAACCCGTCTCATACTCTCCTGATAACCTTTCTACAATCCGGAGTATATTTCTCTCACTCCTCCAATACTATCCTGCATGCTGAAACATATCATAGAACATTCCAACCATCTTCCTTTTTCTCAGAAATTACTCTGCAAAAGCTCGATTCTCGATCATACTGCTTCCTGAAACCCTTAAACGCCGCATTCTTAACTTTTGAACTCACTAGGACCGCTATTGAGAGTCGCCCACTCTAACTGGCCCCGAATACAATCAACTCCAAAGCTCTTCTAGCACATGAACACCCTTTTCAAGGAAACACGTGACCGAGTCACTATCCTGACAACTCACTTACGCCTTAAGCAAAATTCTGAATTTTTCAAAGCCTAACCCTGGCCCGACAGGGCCAACTTTTGCACACATTCATCACATGCCACGCCCAATCACCATTTTACTCCTTTCCCTTAGCTGAAATAACTTACCAACACGCCGATAATCCGCAATCCTATGAGAAGACAACCCTACAACCCAACTGCAGATGGTGGGACTCCCCTACTTAGCCCGAAGCTACTCCTTGCACCACTCTAGACCCTGTCGAGATCCTTTCTCCTTTGATAACACGATATTGCTCAACCAATCCGTCCAATTCTTCCAAATTCTCTTGCTAGCACTCCCTAAAGATTCAAATTCTCTAGCATCATTCACACATTCTTCCTCCTACCAGATGGCCATTAGAACCCTCACTGAGACCTGTCAACATGCCACCGCTAACCTATTCACAGGAGATAACCCACCTGTGGAAATCACCAACTGACACCTTCCAGCGATGCTGAAAAGCACGCTCTCTACAACTTCGATACCCCATCATACGCCCTGCTTCATTTACCAACTTTACTAGTCCGTCCGCTCCTTATGGACATCTATTAAATGCGCGATAATATCTTCAAATTTCAAGCTATGCTGCCGCTCCCCCACTTTGCGACTGCTCGACTTCAGCTTCTTACACCTGGCCTCCTAGAAATGGAACCACCGCGTAGCCTCACTTCAGGATCATTCTCTGTAGCTCTCAAACCAGCAGATCACCATGACTTCAAGCTCTCCAAAGATAATCTTTCTTTAGCAGCCTTCATTATCAACATTTATCCGGTACTGAACCACCGCACCTCGCGGTCTCTACCAATCGCATTCTTCAATACTTCTTTTCAATACTCTGACCCCAGGCAATCGAAGAAACCATAGCACTGACAAACTTAACACATTCCATTCGATCAATGACGATGACTCCACGTCACAGGTGCATATCCCACATCACTTGAAGACACCCAACCCCCAACCGGACTATTCATAATCCAAATGCCTTCCCTCTGCCGGAACTAAAATACCAAAACCTCGAAATCACACTCTGAGAAGACCTCCCTTCAAACCATTCATCGCCCCCAACATACGGGCAAGCATTCAATCATCATATCGACATCGCGCGTAACCAATCGCAAGCTCATCACTACCTGAGCATAGCCTTAAGGCTCCCAGAAACACAGCCACTAAGCTGAAAAAACATATTATTCTTTCGCAGGGCCATAACAACAGCCCCAACCAATTACACATGAAGACATCTCGAATTACATCCATAGCAGTATTTCAATTCCTCAAATTCCTGATTCAAAGCAAGCACTCGCGACGCGTAATATTGAGTAGGAATAAACACAGGCATAAGCCTCAAAGGAATCAAATCGCACGATGAGGAATCAAGAAGGGAAGTACTCCTAACAGCCCAGTAGCCTCTCGAAGATAAGTACATACGTCTCCGTACCGATCCTCAAGACTCTAATAGACTTGCTCATGACTCGTGAGACCTAAGGGAACCTAGAGCTCTGATACCATGTTGTCACGACCCAAAATTCCTAAGGTCGTGATGGCACCGGACACCATTGTCAAGCAAGCCAATCATTAAATAGTCGAAATAAATTCCTGTTTTAACATTAATGAAAATCATTTCCTTTCACTTTATTACATAATAACTAAATAAAATCCGTCAAGTAAATGCAATGGTGTAAGTATTCCATTTTTGCAATTATATCCCAAACACACCCCAGAACCCGGTGTCACGAATACATGAGCAATTTCTAAGAAATTATACAATCATTACAAAGTTGTTCCAAAATACAAATTGGACAAAGAATTTAAAATGAAAATAAATACAGTATGAGGGAGACTTGTCAGCTGTGGATCGCCTCCAGAAGATGCAGCTCGCCTAAGTCTCCAAACAAGCCATGTCACTCTGAAAGTACCTGTGCAATAAAAATACACAGCAAGTGTAGCATGAGTACAAAAACAACGTGTACTCAGTAAGTCGACCGCCTAAGCTTAGAGAGGTAGTGACGAGAGGTCGAATTAGAAACTCACTAAGGGCCAGCAAATTAATTACAGCTTATGATGAACACGGTAGGCATGTAAAGGTAGTAAAACAGCAATATATATAAGGCACTGAAATCCAAGTAAATACTAGAAATAAACAAACAGTTATCACTTCCTCATTTTCCCCCAAGTATCTTAAATAACAATTTCCTCTTTATTGTTCCCCCAAATATCTTATCACTTTTTAAAAAATCCATGAAAAACATTTAATAATTTAACATGCGCATACGGGATAAGGACAACCGGCCTGAGCCGTCATAATAATCATCTCTGTGCATTGCCGAGGATCGAACGGCCCGTACCATAAGTGCACCTCTCAATATAATAATCATCTTTGTGCACTGCCGAGGATCGAACGGCCCGTATCATAAGTGCACCTCTCAATATAATAATCCTCTCTATGCACTGCCGAGGATCGAACGACACGTACCATAAGTGCACTTCTCAATATAATAACCATATTTGTGCACTGCCGAGGATCGACCGGCCTGTACCATAAGTGCATTTTTCAATCTACCGTGGCGTACGGCCTACTCCCATGAGAGTGGGGGAAATAACAAACCGCTCGCAGAATGTAAATTGTGAAGCGGTCACATGCAGACATGCACATTAAACAATCCACCCCGAATACATCGGGAACACAAATTCTCAAGTAAATGACCGATTTCTCTTTTAAAACCACAAAATAGTATTTAAATCCTTTTTCGAAATTCACTTGCCAAGTTTTTATAATGTTTAATAATACAACCTTATCCGGAAATACAATTGCCCGCGAAGGAAATCAATTCTCTTTTTAGATGATTAAGAAAATAAACTCCAATCTTCCTTAGTCATTCGATTACGATTTTTGATTATATTAGCAGTCTAATATTACAGACAAGATCACAGGTACAACAGGTAAGGCATACTAGT